>JAOWBW010001929.1:107584-159658 GCA_026119855.1 Campanula takesimana | reverse complement strand
TGTCACTGACTCGGGTCTCTTCCAATCCACTATAGCTTCAATCTTTGAAGGATCCACCGAAATCCAGTCCTTCGAAATAACATGACCCAGAAATGACACCTTCTCGAGCCAAAATTCGCATTTACTGAACTTCGCAAATAATTTCTCTCTCGCAAGAACGGAAAAAACTGTCCTCAAGTGCTGCTCGTGCTCCTCTGGGATTTAGAGTAGACGAGTATATCATCAATAAAGACCACCACGAACGAATCAAGATAAGGATGGAAAACTCGGTTCATCAAATCCATAAATACTCCCGGCGCGTTCGTCAACCCAAACGGCATAACCAAGAACTCATAATGACCATAACGAGAGTGCGAAAAGCAGTCTTCGGAATATCCTCCGATCGAACCTTCAACTGATGGTACCCACTCCTCAAATCGAGCTTAGAGAAAACCACGGACCCTGTAGCTGATCAAATAAATCATCAATATGCGGTAGAGGATACTATTCTTCACCGTAACCTGATTCAACTTCCGGTAATCTATGCACAATCTCAACGAACCATCTTTCTCGACAAATAAAACGGTGCTCCCCACGGGGAAAACACTAGGGCGGATAAACCCTCGATCAAGCAACTCTTGCAACTGAACCTTCAATTCCTTCAACTCTGCGGGAGCTAACCTATAAGGTGCTTTCGAAATTGGAGCCGTACCCGGCAAAAGATCTATACAAAATCAATCTCACGATCGGGAGGCATATCATACTCGGAAGAGAAAACATCGGGAAACTCCCGAACTACCCGAACACTATCAAAACTAGGGGATTCTTTCCTAGTATCAAAAAACACTAGCCAAATACCCCTCACAACCACTATGCAATAATTTTCTCGCTTTCATAAAGAAATTAAGCGAACCTTTCTACTCAGAGGACAAGCCTCAAACACAAATTTAGGCACATCGGGAATAGAAAAAAGTAACAGTTTTCTTACGGCAAATCAACAGAAGCGTGAAACTTGCTCAACCAATCCATACCCAAAATGACATCAAAGTCTTGGATAGGAAGAACACCAAATCCGCACAAAGGACTCGACCACAAATAACCACATCACAAGCACGAAAGACTCGATCAGAAATCAAGCATTCTCCTATAGGGTCGACACCTCTAGCACGTACGGTAAAGACTCGAATGCAGCATTTAACATAGAAGCAAATTGCACAGAAATGTATGAATGAGATGATCCTGGATCTACTAAACGCTCGTTGCGCTCACTTAGACACATAAACAAAACCTCCAATAACGGATGGATCATCGGTGGCTTGTTGTTGATTCATGGAAAATACCCCTTCCTTGGACTTTGGGCTTCCCAGCGGCATCCCCTTTCCTGACCCGGATGACTGTCCTCGGTTTCTCGTGCAATCTCTCGCAAAGTGCCCCGTTTCACCACAATTGGTACACTTGCCCTGCTTTTTCCAACACCTATCTTCCGCATGGCCTACCTTTTGACAAAAGGTACAAGGCTTCCTAATTTGGCTCCCTTGGTTCCCGGAAGTGGTACCCGGATTCCTTGGGATCGGTTGCCCTCGGGACTGAGATTGTCCCCCAAAGTTACCTCGAGTGTCGGAACGGTGTTGTGGCTTGCCTTGAGCTCCTTGCTTACTCGGGTTAGCTACCTCAGTCTTCCTCTTATGCTCCCCAATTATCTTGCTCTATTAAGTAGGCTCGGTCCACCGCATCTTGGAAAGTCACAATCCGTTGACAATAAGTTGAGTACGAATGGAGGTCTTCAATCCCCGAATGAATCTCATAGCCTTTGTTCCTCGGTCCTCACCAAATAGTTGCCAATACCGGGCTAATTCTATGAACTTAGCCGAGTATTGTGCTATAGACAACACACCTTGCTCCAAGTTGAGTAGCTCGATCTCCTTTCGGTTTTGATCAACAACCGGAATGAAATGCTCCTTGAATTGCGCACGAACATCTCCCACGCATACACTGTGTGAGTATCATCCCAAATGGCTTTAAACACCTTCCACCAATGCTCGGCGGCTCCCACAAGCTTGTAAGCCGCGAACCGGACCTTGTCCTCATCCGAACACCCAAATACATCATAAATCTTTTCCATCGATCAATCCACAACTCAGCCTTCCTTACATCGGGTTCCCCATTGAATTCACCGGTTTCAACTTCAGAAATTGCTCCAATCCATAACGGGGTGGGCTTGCTCTACCCTCGGACCTTGATCATGTATGGCCTTCATGGCCGCCAAACATGCCTTGAAACATGGCACGTGCTTCATCCCTTGTATCATTCTGATTCTGTGCCCCACTAGTACCTCCTCTGTTTCTTCTTCCAGACATTGCGAATATTATTATCTGCATAAGACATCAACCGTAATCACTCCGCACACTACTACCCACCTAGGTCATACTAATCCACCTAGACTTATACATAGAGCTAATGCCATAGCTCTGATACCAACTGTCGCGACCCCGGACCCCGCGGGCCCGAGACCGCGAGCTGGACGTCGACTCTAAAACCAAAACTGAGAAATACTGAAGTTAAAACTTCCATTTAATACCAAAAGGTGATAATCCAAAGTTTTACAAAACCAAGTTTGACAAAAACCAATCACAACTATCATAAACTTCCACAAGTTTATGCTCAATAAAATACAAATGTAAAATTCTTAACGACGTCATTGTTTGGTACAAATACCCCAAAAGGTTACACATTATATAATGTAAACCCAACCTATACAACTTTCCCCAAAAGAATGTTTCCAACATCGACGTCCTCTTTCTCGTGATCAGCGAGACTAATCCTTAGCACCTGGGGGGGGGGGTTAAGGACAAAACAAAGATAAAAACGAAAAGGGGTGAGATAAATCTCATAAGTTACTAATGCAACTACATGACATGCTATGATGCAATAAGCAAAAAAACAATAATAATTATCACGTAGCACATAGCAATTATCATATAACAGATAGCAGCGGAATATAAACACATAACAAAGGATATAGCCAAGGTTTTCCAAACCGGAACATCCAAATAAAGGATCGCTGCGCAGCTTCAATAATCAACAATTCATCATCTTCATAATAGCATGAAAGCCGAAGAGAAAACCCCGGTACCGGAACAATAACCAAATGAAGTGTCACAAAGGACAAGGACCATGACACAAAGTCATGCCCGTTAGCCAGATGCATTCACAAAGGAACGCTGACTTATCCTTTCCAAGGCCAATCTGGAGAAGGGGTATAGTAAGGGCAAAACAATGGTCAACATTATAATGGACTTGGCTTTGCCATTATAATCCTTCCCATCGCCCGATGCAACAAATATGCCAGCTGGGCTTCCAATTAAAGGCTAAGTAATAATAATTTAGCATGAATGAACAACTTAAGGTTCCAAAGTAGGGAACCATTCCAATTAGTCACCAAGAAAGTGAAAGGAACCAACGATACACAATTAACGTGTTGCAACCATATTAAACAATGATAACACAATTCCCATATCACATTTGACCACAAGGATCCAATAATTCGAGCACTCTACCAAATTTACTTACTCATATCGAAGAGCTTAAGGAGAGCTTTAAAAACGGTTAATTTATACGCCTAAAACGGAGTTCGCATGAACCAAATACGACTCTCGAAAGATTGGACCAAAAAGGGGAATAAATCATAACAGGGAGGGGGGTGAGCTCGCCTCTAAGGGAGGGATGCGCGCGCCTCCTAGATCAGAAGGGGAATCAAGTTGGGGGAAGGAGAGGGTGCGCGCGCTTCATATAAATGGGTGCGTGCGCCTCCTAAGGACAGAAGGTCTTGATTCAAGGATGGCCTAGGGGCGCGCGCGCCTCCTAAGGGAGGGATGCGCGCGCTCCTTGCCCGGAAAGGCAATTTCCGGCCAAATTTCTGGGTATCCTCCATTAACAACCCCAAATCCAATACAAACCAATTCTTTACCATTTCAACACTACCAAGAAGGGAACTAGGGTAACTACACCATTTTGAGCCAAAGAACTCCAACAACATCATCTAGGGACCTCACTCAAGGGTGATTCAAATACCAAAATTTTACAAAAATGAACAAATGCAAATCACTCCCAAATCAAACCAAGATGCAATAAATGGCATTCATAACATCAAATAAAACATGGAATAGCATTTCTAGCATAAAATAGAGGGAAAAGAAACTTACCCGGATTTCTCAAAGTTGACGGAATTTAAATCTTTTTGGCTTCCTACGATCCTATCGACGATCTAAACAATGTTCAAGTTTTAAGAATGAGAGAAGATGAGAGGAAGAAGGAGTAAAGAAGAGAGAAGGAAGAAGAAAGAAAAACTTACCACTTTTGGAGGAGAGAGAGAGATGGCTGGAAGGAGAGGGGAGAGTGAGGGAGAAGGTGAGGGAGGTGAGGGGGGAAATAGGGGAATTATTCAAAAACTTGCACTTAGGCCCCCCCCCCTCTCTCTCACACTACACACAATACTACACTCCCTACTAACAATTAAGACCCAAATAAAACGCTAGGCATAAATTATTATAACACATAAATTGCACACATAATTATTTAAATAAATAATAATTTAAATAAATAAATAAGCAAATAATTAAATAATAATCATTTAATTATTAATAAAAATAGAGTCTATATTTCGGGTCGTGACATAAGTTCATAGAATTAGCCCGGTAATTGCGACTATTTGTGAGGACCGGGAACAAAAGGCTATGAGATTCATTCGGTGATTGAAGACCTCAATCCGTACTCAACTTATTGCTCAACGGATTGTGACGAATTTCAAGATGCGGTGGACCAATCCTATTTGATAGAGCAAGATATTGGGGAGCATAAAAGGAAGAACCGAGGTGGCCAACCCGAGTAGCAAGGAGCACAAGCAACCACAGCACCGTTTCAACAACCGAGGTAATCCGGAGCATCATCCAGTTTAAGGGGAAACCACACCCGAGGAATCCGAGTACTATCCGGGGATTCAGAATAGGAAGCCTTGTACCTTTGTCAGAAGGTAGGCCATTCAGAGATAGGTGTTGGAAAAAGCAAGGCAAATGCACCAATTGTGGTGAAATGGGGCACTTTGCGAGAGCGTGCACGAGGTACCGAGGTCAAGCATCCGGGTCAGGAGTTGGTATTAATCAGGGTCAGAAAAGGGATGCCGCTGGGAAGCCCAAAGTCCAAGGAAGGGTATTTGCCATGAATCAACAACAAGCTACCGATTGATCCTCCGTTATTGGAGGTATTGTTTCTGTGTCTAATGTGAGCGCACGAGCGTTAGTAGATCCAGGATCATCTCATTCATACATTTCTGTGCAATTTGCTTCCATGTTAAATGCTGCATTTAGTCTTTACCGTACGTGCTAGAGGTGTCGACCCCTCTAGGAGAATGCTTGATTTTCTGATCGAGTCTTTCGTGCTTGTGATGTGGTTATTTGCGGTCGAGTCCTTTGTGCGGATTTGGTAGTTCTTCCTATCCAAGACTTTGATGTCATTTTGGGTATGGATTGGTTGAGCAAGTTTCATGCTTCTGTTGATTGCCGTAAGAAAACTGTTACTTTTTCTATTCCTGATGTGCCTAAATTTGTGTTTGAGGCTAGTCCTCTGAGTAGGAGGGTTCGCTTAATTTCTTATTTGAAAACGAGAAAATTATTGCATAGTGGTTGTGAGGGGTATTTGGCTAGTGTTCTTGATACTAGGAAGGAATCCCCTAGTTTTGATAGTGTTCGGTAGTTCGGGAATTTCCCGATGTTTTCTCTACCGAGTATGATATGCCTCCCGATCGTGAGATTGAGTTTTGTATAGATCTTTTGCCGGGTACGGCTCCAATTTCGAAAGCACCTTATAGGTTAGCTCCCTCAGAATTGAAAGAATTAAAGGTTCAGTTGCAAGAGTTGCTTGATCGAGGGTTTATCCACCCTAGTGTTTCCCCGTGGGGAGCACCGGTTTTGTTTGTGCGGAAGAAAGACGGTTCCTTGAGATTGTGCATCGATTACCGGAAATTGAATCAGGTTACGGTGAAGAATAAGTATCCTCTACCGCACATCGATGATTTATTTGATCAGCTTCAAGGGTCCGTGGTTTTCTCTAAACTTGATTTGAGGAGTGGGTACCATCAGTTGAAGGTTCGATCGGAGGATATTCCGAAGACTGCTTTTCGCACTCGGTATGGTCATTATGAGTTCTTGGTTATGCCGTTTGGGTTGACTAACGCGCGTGCAGTGTTTATGGATTTGATGAACCGGATTTTCCATCCTTATCTTGATTCGTTCATGGTAGTCTTCATCGACGACATTCTTGTTTATTCGAAATCTCGAGAGGAGCACGAGCAACACTTGAGGACAGTTTTATCCGTCCTTGCGAGGGAGAAATTATTTGCGAAGTTCAGTAAGTGCGAATTTTGGCTCGAGAAGGTGTCATTTCTGGGGCATGTTATTTCAAAAGATGGGATTTCTGTGGATCCTTCAAAGATAGAGGCAATAGTGGATTGGAAGAGACCCGAATCAGTGACAGAGATTAGAAGCTTTCTTGGTTTAGCTGGTTATTACCGAAGATTTATTGAGAGGTTTTCGAGGATCGCTACTCCGATGACTCAGTTGACCCGGAAGAATGTCCCGTTTGTGTGGACCGAGAAATGTGACAAGAGTTTCGAGGAATTGAAGAAGAGGTTGACTACCGCACCGATCTTGACTTTGCCTAATGGGAGCGATGGCCTAGTGATTTACAGTGATGCTTCGAAAGAGGGTTTGGGTTGTGTGTTGATGCAGAATGGGAAAGTAATTGCGTATGCTTCGAGGAAGTTGACCCCTAGTGAACAGAATTACCCGACTCATGATATGGAGTTAGCGGCTATTGTCTTTGCGTTGCACAAATGGAAGCACTATCTTTATGGAGCGAAGTTTGAGATTTTTACGGATCACAAGAGTTTGAAGTACCTATTCTCTCAGAAGGAATTGAACAATCGACAGCGCCGATGGATGGAATTATTGAAGGATTATGATTGCACGATTTCTTATCATCCGGGTAAGGCGAATGTGGTAGCCGATGCGATTAGTAGAAAATCTTATGTGGCTTCGATGATGGTTTCGTGAATGGAAAATGCTTGAGGATGTTCGAGATTGGTCTCCTCGTGAATCGAGACATGGGGCTATATTTGCGAATATTAGGGTGTCTCCGACCCTAATTCAGAGGATAAAGGAAGCTCAGAAAGAGGACCCCGAGTTGGTAAAGATAATGGGTAAATTGAAGGAAAAGAATTTTGAGGATTTTTCATTGAGCTCGAGTGGAGTGTTGACTTTCCGTGGTCGTTTGTGCGTTCCGGATGTTGATGGAATTAAACAGAGAGTTCTTGATGAGGGTCACAAATCGAGGTATACTATTCATCCGGGCAGTACGAAGATGTATCAGGATTTGAAGCAACAATTTTCGTGGATTAATATGAAAAGGGAAATAGCCGAGTATGTTTCGAAGTGTTTAACTTGTCAACAGGTCAAAGCCGAGCATCAGAGACCCGCGGGACTACTTCAGCCGTTAGAGATTCCCGAGTGGAAATGGGAGCATGTGACTATGGATTTCGTTACGGGACTGCCTCGTACCCGTAGGAAGTATGACAGTGTTTGGGTAATAGTGGATAGATTGACCAAGAGTGCCTATTTCTTGCCTATTGACATTAGATATTCGATGGAGAAGCTTGCGACCCTTTATATTGAAGAGATTGTTAGATTGCATGGGGTTCCGGTTAGCATTTGTATCAGATCGAGACCCGAGGTTTACTTCTAGATTCTGGAAGGCGTTTCAGGAAGCTTTGGGTACAGATTTGCGATTCAGTACAGCTTTTCATCCTCAGACCGATGGTCAATCCGAGAGGACTATTCAGATTTTGGAGGATATGTTGCGAGCGTGTTCGATAGACTTTTCCGATTCTTGGGATTCGCACCTACCGTTAGTGGAATTCTCTTACAACAACAGTTATCAGGCTAGTATCGAGATGGCACCGTTTGAGGCCTTGTATGGAAGGAAATATAGATCGCCTATTTGTTGGGATGAGGTTGGTGAAGCGAAAGTTTTGGGTATCGATTTGCTTCGGGATTCGGTTGAAAAGGTTAAAGTTATCCGGGATAGATTGAAAACAGCCCAGAGTCGACATAAGAGCTACGCAGATAACCGAAGGCGAGATCTTAGCTTTCAGACCGGTGATTTGGTGTTCTTGAAAGTGTCTCCAAAGGTGGGTATTCGTAGGTTTGGGAAGAAAGGCAAATTGGCTCCGAGGTTTATTGGCCCGTTTGAGATTTTGGGAAAGGTTGGACTTCTAGCGTATCGTCTCGCGTTACCGTCATCCTTAGACCGGTTGCACAACGTCTTTCACGTTTCTATGCTTCGGAAGTATGTTCATGATCCATCTCACGTGTTACCGAGGATAATGGAAGATATTGAGCCCGATATGACTTATGAGGAACGACCGGTTCGGATCTTAGATTCTAAAGTCCAAGAGTTGAGGAACAAAAGTATTTCTTTGGTTCGAGTCCTTTGGAGGATCATAACATCGAGGAGTCGACGTGGGAGCTTCGTGATGAGATCGAGAGGAAATTTCCGTGGCTTTTTGTTTAAGGTGAGTCTCGTTAAAATTTGGGTCGAATTTTCTTTAAGGGGGAGTGAATGTCACGACCCGAAATCTAGGCTCTATTTTCTTAGTAATTAAATGATTTTTATTTAATTATTTGCTTAATTAATTATTTAAATTATTATTGATTTAAATATTATGTGTGCATTTTAGGGCTCATAATAATTATGCCTAGCATTTTATTTGGGTCATTTGTGCCAGTGTAGAAATATTGGGTCTTAATTGTTAGTCAGGAGTGTAGTAATTGTGCTAGTTAGTGGGGGAAGGGGGCTAGGTGTAACATTTCAAAACAATTCCCCCTATTCCTTCCCTTCTCCCTCACTCTTCCCCCTCACCTCATCATTCCCAGCACAACTCCCTCCTCTCTCTCCTCCATTGGTAAGCTTTTCCTTCCTCTTCCTTCTCTCTTCATTTTCTTCATCTTCCTCTCATCTTCTCTCATTTCTTAAAACGTGAACCTTGTTTAGATCGCCGATAGGATCGCGTAGAATCAAAAAGAATCGAATTTCGTCAACTTTCATTATTTTCAAGTAAGTTACTTTTCCCCCATTTTGATGCTAAAATGTTCATATCATGTTTAGATAATGTTTGATGTGTTATATATGAAGTTTGGTTGAGTTTTGAATTTGTTTGGAATTTATTTGAGTTTTTGGGCAAAAATGGTGAAAGCTTGAATGTTGGTTGTGATTCTTGGTTTTGGTTGATAAATGGTGTATTTGGATTCCCATTCTAGTTATAAATGATGTTTGGGTACCTTATAAATCTTGTTGGGAGTGTTGATTTTGGGTGTTATGGATTTGGTATGAAAATGGTAAGGCATTTTGTGAAACCCAGCTCTGTTTTTCCTCCCAGCCCGCAGACCAGGCGCCCGCCCGCCTTGACCCGAGCGCCCGCCTGCACCCCCTTTTCCAGCGACCCAAACCTTCTGGCCAAACAGGCGCCCGCCTGCCTATGCCCAGGCGCCCGCCCGCCCGCCTGTTGGGAATTTTGCCCTTTTTGCTTGGTTTAAGACTTAAGGCTTAACTAGTTTAGGTTTATCCCTTCTAATTAACTTAAGATAACGTCGTGGAATACCTTATTAATTGGATTTGATTCTTTTGTGAATAAATATGTTCTGGAATTTGATTAAGTACCATTTTGGGAATGTGGTTCATCTTTTGATGTGCGGTTTGTATTGGTTTACCTTTGTGGTGATTTTATTGGATTGGTTCCCTACTTTGGAACCTTAAGTTGTTCATTCATGCTAAATTATTATTACTTAGCATTTATTTGGAAGCCCAGCTGGCATATTTGTTGCATCGGGCGATGGGAAAGATTATAATGGCAAAGCCAAGTCCATTATAATGTTGACCATTGTTTTGCCCCCTCCTTTTACCCCCTTCTCCAGATTGGCCTTGGAAAGGATAAGTTAGCGTTCCTTTGTGAATGTATCTAGCTACCGGGCATGACTTTGTGTCATGGTCCTTGTCCTTTGTGACACTTTTATGGTTATTGGTTCCGGTACCGGGATTTTCTCTTCGGCTTTCATGCTATTATGAAGATGATGATTTGTTGATTATTGAAGCTGCGCAGCGATCCTTTATTTGGATGTTCCGGTTTGGAAAACCTTGGCTATATCCTTTGTTATGTGTTTATTTCCGCTGCTATCTGTTAAGTGATAAATGCTATGTGCTATGTGATATTTATTATTGCTTATTGTATATCGCATCATAGCATGTCATGTAGTTGCATTAGTAACTTATTGAGATTTATCTCACCCCCTTTTCTTTTATCTTTGTTTTTCCTTAACACCCCCCCCAGGTGCTAAGGATTAGTCTCGCTGATCACGAGAAAGAGGACGTCGAGTGTGGATCCATTCTTTTGGGGAAGGTTGATATAGGTTGGTTTACATTATGTAAATGTGTAACCATTTTGGGGTAGTTGTACCAAACAGTGACGTCACTAAGAATTGTATGTTTGTATTTTTTTGGGCATAAACTTGTGGAAGTTTATGATAGTTGTATTTGGTTTTTATCAAACTTGGTTTTGTAAAACTTTGGATCTCTACCTTTTGGTATCAAATGAAAATTTTTAACTCTGCTATCTCTTAGTTTTGGTTTTAGAGTCGACGTCCAGATCGCGGTCCCGGGCCCGCTGGGTCCGGGGTCGCGACAGTCATGTTAGGTCCGTGGGTATTAGATACATGGGAGATTGGGCCTAGGGCAAGTGGGAGATTATTGGTGTTGGTGCCCTAGGCACGTTTAATAAACGTTGTAATTGTTATCATTTATTTCATAGCAATAAAGAGATGTTTTGATTATTATTGCTGTTCATGTTTATTTATAATAATCTCCGTCCCTAGTACTTGTTTGGTATTAGTATAAAGGCTAAATGATCATGGGATGATCATGTTAGATTTATGGGTACTTGTTTAGTACTGGACATGACCCGCTTTATGAGATCTATATCATGGTCAATGTCATATATATATCTCATATTAGTTATATCATTTGAATCCTTAGACATGTAGTTATTATAGTCTTCCACTTGATGAACATTATGTTTGACATATTCAAAGGCTACCTTTAACCGGGTAGTTATAAAGGGTATGATTGGCATAATCGGATTCATGTAGGGAAGAATAATAAGTTATGATGGATTTGTCCCTCTTCGGAGAGATGTCAAGCTTAGGCCTCTCGTAGGAATGATGTTGACGAAAATGTTCGGCCGAACTCAAATGAATTGATTGGATCAATGTCATTTGGATTATCAACATATTCGGAATCGAGAAAGTATTGAACAAAGACAAGTTGACTTGTTGACCATGACTGTGTTCAATGACATCATGGACAAAAGGATTATGACATATTCTAAAGGAATGCGAACTTGTATCTAGTTATACAATTTGGGTAGGTATGACAGTTTGCTAGAACCTAATCATATCTTATTGTTCATGTTTGAACCTATTGCCAACTTAGTATAATCCTAGAGGGTCACACACAATAGAACGAATCCTAAAAGGACTATATTGGAATATTGGGTCGAAGGACCATTTGAGGATTTAAGGAAATTAGAGGAATAAAAGTGGAATAAGGGAGGTCTGGTCGGACCAGGCAATAGACCCGTGCGGACCATGATAGTTCCGGTCGGACCCTATGATGTACCCGGCCGGACCAGTCGGTTTCGGGAGGAACTTTGCTTAATCCGTTTCTTGCGGGTTTAGACATAAGTTACCTATTTGGAATAGGTCTAACTTGTATATAAACAACTCTAATTCGACCTAAATCAGTACCTATGTTTTGTGCAAGTTTTCAAAAGAGTTTTGAGATAATTATTTTGTTCTAAGATATCCTAGATTGAGGAACAAAATTATACACAAATAATAATCCATATAGTTCACATTAATTGTGAAAACGTGTTTCACAATTTTGGTCTAGCAACCAAGATCAAGAAGCTACTTGATATTCGTTCGTGGTGTGGATACCGCTAGAGGGTGAAGCTCATCATCTTCAAAGTTTGTGTTCTTACTTGTTCGTGATCAAGCTTCGATTTCTCCACCAAGATCAAAGGCTAAAATCAATGTCATCAAGGGTTAGTTTTCTAGTATTCATATTGTATGTATTTGATATAATCATATGAACGGATCTATAGTTTTGGGTTTCATTAAAATTTTAAATGCTATTTTCTGATGCGCATGTTACTCCGAAACCCAACAGAGGTCTAGTACCTCGTCTTTCGACTGCTTTCAGTTTGCCTTTGAGGTATGTCTCTGACTCTTTTATTTTTCATGTCCGTCTTTTGTTAGAACTATTTTGAACTGAAATGCTGCTTTTCTCCACAGGTGTGGGTCTACGAGCTGTTCCATATTGCTCCCTTTGGCGTGCAGTGGGTCAAGGAGGTCCCGGTTATGAGGTTCTGGGCAAAGAGCAACCGGTTGGAGGGCTGCAGAAAGGCCAGGAAGACTCCTGATCTGGGGCTTTTTACCTCGAGGTTGAGTGGTCCACTGCATGAGGACTTCCAGTTCTTCCCTTGGTCTAATCTGGTGCTGGCAGAGGTCGGTCAGGCTCAGGATTTCACTGCCTCCCGTTGTTTCTTGACGGGGTTGACTGGGGATGCCATATACCTTGGCGAGAGAGTCTGCAGGCAGCATAGTAGACATCCTATATTGTGGGCCCCGAGTGAGCCTCCGAGGGACATGCTGTATTCGGCTAGGCTGAGGAGGAGTGGTGACTACCGAGTGAGGACTCTGGCTCATTTGTACCAGAGTGGGGCTGATTATGAGTTGTTTGTGGAGTACGTGCTACTGAGTCCGCAGGTTTTGGTGAGGAGGCAGGCTGGTGCCTATCCGACTGGCTCGAGTAGAGGAGCTAGATATGGTATGGACATGCCGTGGTTCTCTGACAGTATTCTGTTGCAGCGGGGAGGCGTTGAGGTGGACATTGACCTGACTCCGTCTGAGGCTGATGAGGTTACTGGGGCTCAGCTTCCTCCGCTTGGAGCTACGGTATATTACCCTTTTCTTTTCATTTCTGTCTTGCACACACTTTTTATACTTGTATCTGAACTGCGCTTATCTGTCCCAGATGACCCGGGAGGCCTATATCCGCTTTGTTTGTCGGGGCAATATTTTTGAGAGGCTGTTCCGGAGCTTGGCAGCTGCTTGCACCTGGCGTCAGGATGATGTGGTGCTGCCTCAGCGTAGAGAGAGTTCCCCCACGGAGGCTGAGAGTTCGAGGTCTGTCCAGAGTAGGAGCTCGGGAGCTTGTGGGTCCCACCGTACGGAGTAGGATGGAGAGGATGATGATGTAGACATCGAGGATTATTACTCGGACTAGATGTAGTCCTTTTATTTCCTGCATTTTGTTAGAGAGAGAGAGAGGAACAGACAAACATATTAATGTACAATATTTTATTGCTTTTGGTATGTAACTAATTAGTATTTTATTTATATGTTTTTATATTCGGTACAATGCATGAGCCCAAGGGGTAAGATGGGGATTATACACTATCAGGCAGTTCCATCCTCTTTGTTGGACTTTTTTTGTGGTTCGGGACCTTCAAAACGTCTGAGATGTGTCCATTCCGGCGTTTGACGGGGATGGACTTGCACATTTGTACGAAATGGCTTAAGTGGCCGCGTGGCCAACCATGGGGAAGGACTGACCGCACGACTAATCCCTGGTCTGACACGATTTTCGTCAGTTTTTTCCTTGTACGATCTGGACTTGAACTCCCTACCCTATTTAATCAGCAGTCTCGTAGAGAGATGAGGCAGACAGCAGTTTTTCTTCCTCTTGCTCTAGATTTCGATCCTTTCACGCCCTTCTGATGGATAGACACCCTAGGATTTCTGAGGAGAGACAACAATACTTCATTAAGAGTTTGAAGATCTGGGTTAGGAAGCTTTCGAAGACAACCCGTGCCAACTTTGATAGAATATTCGGGATTAAGTGTCTTTGGTCCCTGTTCAGGGTTAAGTCTGATGAAAATCTGATCTGTGCTGCTGTCATGTTCTGGGACAATGAACATCATGTCTTCAACTTCTCCTATAATGAAATCACCCCAACGTATGAAGACTTTGTGCCTCTCTGTGGTGCGAATGTGACGGATAGAGTAGCTATGCCGTAGTACCAAGTGCCTGCGGAACTTCGGGTTTCCCAACTTCTAAGGATTTCTGTTGAAGAGGCTAGGGGTTTGCTATTGGATGGTGATGTTAATCTTTGTAGGCTTCCCATCAGGTTCATTAATAGCACGGTTGAGTCTGACATGGCTCTGGACTGTCTGGCTCTTTGTCTATTTGCCTCACTACTATTTCCACCTTATGTAAGAGTGGCTACGATGGGTTATCTCGATATGGTAGACCAGGCTCGGGCCAATCGCAGTATTATTCCTTGTTTGCTGGGGGAGACCTTGCATGGTATTGGAGAGTTGGATTCAGGAGCTCGAAAGATGACCAAAGGAAGTACCCGACTATTAACCTTGTGGTTGCAGGAGAGGTTGCGGGCTTTGGAGGAACCTGTCGGGCCAGTATCACCTTGGGTTTGCCAGAGTAGGCGCATAAAGCAGCGATTTGCAAGGATGGCTCGTTCTGCATGGGTGACATATATGGCACAGATGAGTACGGCTCAGATCAAATGGATGGTACCTTATTGGGGGGTTATCACAGCACGGTGGACTCAGAGCGGTCTCTGCATGATTCGGGTCCCTGCCTTTGATGAGACTACTTACTACTACGCAGTACGGGTGTGCCGTCAGTATGGGATGCCCCAGATTATACCTTCTTCATGGGACGAGACTTGTAGTAGGCTCATTGCCAGGATAATCTCCATGACTCCTGGGGTCGCGGTGCTCTTGGAGCGGTGATGGTCTTATGCTCTCATGCCCAGCATTCTCTGTATACAGCGACCACGTGACATACTTCTATCTTGAGAATACTTGGACTGGTACCAGATGACCTTGGGTAATATGAGACAGACTTTGAGACGACTGAGACGTAGGGTGATCGTCCCTTATGTCTCGAGCAGACGCTTGAGGGATGACGAGAATGTACGACGGGAGGTGGAAACCGAGTTGGCTCAGCTAGCACCTACTGAGAGGAAAAGAAACAGAGAAGGCCCAACAGGGGTGACTCAGTTGAAGAAGGACTTATTTGCAGATCCTACTAGATGGGCTAGACGCGGTCGAAGAGACAAGAAGCCGAAGGAAGAGGAGGAGGAAAAGGAGGAGTGACTCCGAGTATCCAACTACAGTCGTTGCAGAAACATAGTTTAGATTTTAGTTTGTGTTAGTTTCTTTAAATTTCATAGCAGGTTATTTATTCGCAGGTTCTTTCGAGCTTAGATTCATCAAATAAATGTTAACGTGTAGTGACTTGTGGAAATAGAGATTTTGCTTTAGTTATAAACATATTGTTTGCTTTATTTGAATTTTGCTCAAACCAGATTTCGATTTTTATTTATTTTTGAGACCGCACCTTTGAAGGCTGCCTACGTTCCCCTTTTACAAGTAGGGCTAAGGGGCTCAGGTCACCGTAGTTCATTTCTGATTGTAGAAAGGGAAGATAGAAGGGGGGGGGGAAGTAAAGAGACTAATAATTTTTTATTTTTTTTTTTACAAGGGGGATGGCCGTTGTAGAAGACCGTTGATGTAGAGTTCCGCTGGTGGAGAGTACCATTTGTGGAGAAGGACCATGGTGGTCAGTTGTAGTAGCGGCGGAGATTATAAACCTTAACTGGGAGGAGGTCATTGTCGTCCATGTAGACCCAATCTTTGTTCTGCTTGGTTAAACGACCCGTCTCGATGAGTAGTCGGACCTCTTCTTTCAACTCTTGACAGTCGTCTGTACTATGCCCTTCATTCTGGTGGTTGGACACATTCTGTTTGGTTCAGAAAGCTGTAGTGTCGGAGTAAGACAAAATTCTTGCATCGGCTGTAGTATACCAATTTCTTTTAGTGCTTTGAACATGAGGCTCAATGGTAGATCCGAACTTGTGCAATGTTGGAAATTGATGGGGGCTCCATTCTGTGACCCGAACCTCCCATGCGGTGGTCGTAAGGATGGGTATTCGCTAAGTGGATCTTTAGTTGAGTTAGAGCCAACTCACATTTCTGATTCCAAACTTCTTCTGAGCAATTCCGTAATTCTTTGAGGACCGGGTCTCCTGCCGTTGTGAGGCGACTGATGTAGTGCAGTAGACCTATGAGTTTGATCCTTTGACTTTCTTGGCGAGGGGATGACGCTGTTATTAAAGTCCTGACTTTCTCAGGGTCGGCTTCGAATTTCTGTCCCAATCTATACCCTAGAGATTTCATCCGAAAAGTACCAAATCTGCATTTCGACAGATCCAGAAGAATTTTCTGACCTCTAAGAATGTTGAAGACTTTCCGCAGGTCCTCGTTGTGTCGGCCGTAGGGTCTCTTGGAGTGTACTACTAAGTCATCTATGTAGACGTCAGTATCTGTTGGCGATCTTGTTGGCATGTGGTAAGAGAAACCGATGCCTTTCCATTCTAGGAGCTGATTAGCGTGACAATAGGTACCCCATAGAGTATGAAAGAGTATCTTCTCGTCTATCTGTTCTGCGGTAGGTATCCGATTTTTACTGGGGAAACCTTCGAGGAACGATCGAAAATCTCTGCCTTCGGCGGCTTCTAACAGTGCGCTTAGGTCGAATGGCGGGAACCTATGTTTGGGGCTCAATTCATTAAGACTCATGATGTCTACATGAACCGCCACCTTCCTTTTTTTCTTCTTTGCGGATATGATGTTAAATAACCACTTTGGCCCCATATACAGACTTGATGAAGTCTCTATTTAGCAGTTTTTCTATTTCTGTCGCCCTGCGAGGAGACCATTCGGGCTTGACTGGTAGCATCGCTTGCTTTACTGACCCAATGTTTGGCATTGCCATCTGTTCCCATTCTCTGTCCGGCGAGTCATCACAGGACCATGCAAAGATGTCTTCATATTCTTTGAGCAGTTTGATCAGCGCTTCTCGCTCTTCGTCTTGAAAGAAACTCCGAATCTGAGTCCACTTCCGCTTGTCTTGTCTTCCCAGATTAACACATGTTAACACCTCATTGGCAGCTTGGGCTCGGTTTTCCCTTTGATTCATAACCCGCTCTGAGATTTCTCGGATGTATTTGTCATTTAATTCATTCGTGTCTGCATCTTTTAATGAATCATTATTAACTATTTTTATATCATTAGATTGATTAGTCAATTTATCATTTATAAGAGTGGCTATAGCGGGATACTCGGAAAGATCGAGACTTTCAATTAATGCACGAGGAAAGACAGTGTTTACGATTACATTGTAGTCTTTTGACTTGAGGTCATTAGACTTAGACGGAGACACGAACTCATAAGTGAGAAAGGGGAACCTAACTGACTTAGGGGGAAATGACTCTCTAAGGGGTGAGTTGGCCAGCCCCAGATTCTTAATAGTAGTAGTCACAGGTCCGTATTCGATAACAGCCACAATATCATCTACGAGGCTTAGGTGCTGGAACAAATCTTGGCCGTCCCATGGCTCTGTTTCCTTAGCTTCGCCGACCAATGGTTCATCGAGTGACATGAATTCAGTATCGTAAGTCAGGTCTTTGTTCACTTTAATGCAGTACTCATTCTGGATGGTAGTAACTCTGCCAGCAGTCTTTCGAGGTTCCATATACCTTAGCTCTAGATTGGCCTGGTTGAACTCGACATCTCTGAAGATTTCAAAACCCTTTCGCAGCTTTCCGTTGTGGTCGAACCATGGCTCTGCGAACTAGAAGTTTGAATACTCTTCACCTTCTTTCACATAGTAACTGTTGAGGGAAAGGTGGTAAGGTTTCATATCAGCCTTCTTGTAAGGGTGTTACTTCTTCTTGAGTACCTCTAGCTGTTTCTGCTTTGCTTTGTCAGTGGGAGTAAGTACTGTTGGTAGTGGTGCCCTAGGCACGTTTAATAAACGTTGTAATTGTTATCATTAATTTCATATCAATGAAGAGATGTTTTGATTATTATTGTTTTTCATGTTTACTTATAATAATCCCCGTCCCTAGTACTTGTTAAGCACTAGTATAAAGGCTAAATGATCATGGGATGATCATGTTAGATTTATGGGTACTTGTTTGGAACAAGGTACTGGACATGATCCGCTGTATGAGATTTATGTCATGGTCTATGTCGTACATATATCTCATATTAGTTATGTCATTTGAATCCTTAGACATGAAGTTATTATAGTCTTCCACTTGATGAACATTATGTTTGACATATTCAAACGCTATCTTAACACGGTAGTTATAAAGGGTATGATTGGCATAATCGGATTCCCGTTGGGAAGAATAATAAGCTAAATGGATTTGCCCCTCTTCGGAGAGATGTCAAGCTTGGGCCTCTCGTAGGAATGATGTTGATGAAATGTTCGGCCGGACTCAAATGAATTGATTGGATCAATGACATTTGGATTATCAACATATTCGGAATCGAGAAAGTATTGAACAAAACAAGTTGACTGTTTGACCATGACTTGTGTTCAATGACATCGTGGACAAAGGGATTGTGACATATTCTAAAGGAATGCGAACTTGTATCTAGTTATGCTATTTGGGTAGGTATGACGGTTTGCTAGAACCTAATCATATCTTATGGGATCATGTTTGACCCCATACACTTCGAACGAATATCAAAGGAGCTTCTTTGATCTTGGTTGCTAGACCAATATTATGAAACACACTTTCACAATATAATAAAGAACTATATGGAATTTATTTGTGAATTATTTTGTTCCTCAATCAATGATATCTTAGAACAAAATAAAATCTCTCTCAAACTCTTTGAGACTCACAAAAAGCACTTATTCATATGGTCTGGCCGAATTGGGGTTTTTATACACAATTAAGACCTATTCCAATCAATTCATTTGAGTCCGGCCGAACATTTCATCAACATCATTCCTACGAGAGGCCCAAGCTTGACATCTCTCCGAAGAGGGGCAAATCCATTTAGCTTATTATTCTTCCCAACGGGAATCCGATTATGCCAATCATACCCTTTATAACTACCGTGTTAAGATAGCGTTTGAATATGTCAAACATAATGTTCATCAAGTGGAAGACTATAATAACTTCATGTCTAAGGATTCAAATGACATAACTAATATGAGATATATGTACGACATAGACCATGACATAAATCTCATACAGCGGGTCATGTCCAGTACCTTATTCCAAACAAGTACCCATAAATCTAACTTGATCATCCCATGATCATTTAGCCATTATACTAGTGCTTAACAAGTACTAGGGACGGGGATTATTATAAGTAAACATGAACAACAATAATAATCAAAACATCTCTTCATTGATATGAAATAAATGATAACAATTACAACGTTTATTAAACGTGCCTAGGGCACCACTACCAACAATCTCCCACTTGCCCTAGGCCCAATCTCCCATGTATCTAATACCCATGGACCTAACATGACCATCATGTTTAGCTTGTGGAAGTCCCTTTGTTAGCGGGTCTGCAACATTGTCATCAGTAGGTACTCTGCATATATTTACGTCTCCCCTATCAACGATCTCTCGAATGATATGAAAACGCCTAAGTATGTTTTTGGATTTTTGATGTTCTCTTGGTTCCTTTGCTTGAGCAATAGCACCATTATTATCGCAATAAAGGTCTATTGGACTAGCAATACTAGGAACCACTTCAAGTTCGGTTATGAACTTCTTAATCCAAACAGCTTCCTTTGCAGCATCCGATGCAGCAATATACTCAGCTTCTGTTGTAGAATCAGCGGTTGTACTTTGCTTGGAACTCTTCCAGCTTACAGCTCCACCATTTAACATAAACACAAAACCCGATTGCGATCGGCTATCATCTTTGTCGGTTTGGAAGCTTGCATCCGTGTAAGCATTTACAACGAGATCATCTTCCATTCCTCCATGGACCAAAAACGAGTCTTTAGTTCTTCTCAAGTACTTAAGAATCGCTTTTACAGCTATCAAGTGATTTTCGCCAGGGTCGGATTGGTATCTACTTGTCATGCTCAAAGCATAAGATACATCCGGCCTAGTACAAATCATGGCATACATGATGGACCCAATTGCCGAAGCATATGGAACATCATTCATTTTCTCACGCTCATCGTTTGTCTTAGGACATTGAGTCTTGCTTAGAGAAACTCCATGTAGCACGGGAAAGGTCCCTCTCTTAGAATTTTCCATACGGAATCTTCTAATGACCTTGTCAATGTATGTACTTTGGCTTAAACCAAGTAGCCTCCTTGATCTATCTCTATAGATCTTAATGCCAAGAATATATGCGGCTTCACCCATATCTTTCATTGCGAAGCACTTTCCTAACCAAGTCTTCACAGACTGAAGTGTAGGAATGTCGTTTCCAATGAGCAATATGTCATCCACGTATAAAATAAGGAATAGCACTATGCTCCCACTAATCTTCTTGTATACACAAGGCTCATCTTCGTTCTTGATGAAACCAAATTCTTTGACCGATTCATCAAAACGGAGATTCCAACTCCTAGAAGCTTGCTTCAATCCATAGATGGATCTCTGCAATTTGCATACCTTAGAATCTTGTTCAAAACCTTCTGGTTGTGTCATATACACATCCTCTTGGAGTTTTCCATTCAGGAAAGCGGTTTTGACGTCCATCTGCCATATTTCATAGTCATGATATGCGGCAATGGCAAGCAAAATTCTTATAGACTTGATCATTGCTACGGGTGAAAAGGTCTCATCATAGTCAATACCATGAACTTGCCTATAACCTTTCGCTACAAGCCTAGCTTTGTAAGTATGCACCTTCCCATCCATGTCAGTCTTCTTCTTGAAGACCCATTTGCATCCTATGGTTTTTATACCTTCGGGCGCATCAATCAAATTCCAAACTTGATTGTCTTTCATGGATTGCAATTCGGATTCCATGGCTCCAAGCTACTTGTCCGAATCAGGAGAAGACATCGCTTCTTGGTAGGTTGACGGTTCATCATTCTCAATGATTTCTACCTCATTACTATCCGTTACGAGAAATCCATATCTCTCGGGCTCGGATCGTAACCTACTAGATCTGCGAGTTGCTTGTGTATTTTGAACAGGTTTCACAACTCCTTGTGGTTCTTGTTCTTGTTCCACTATTGGTTCAATGTTATTTTCTGGGTCTCGAATTTCTTCAAGATTTATTTTACTCCCACTGATTTCTTTGGAGAGAAACTCTTTCTCTAGAAAGACACCAGTTCTGGCAACAAACACTTTGTTGTCCTCACGGTTGTAAAAGTAATATCCTCTAGTTTCCTTAGGATATCCAACGAAAATACATTTATCAGATTTGTGCGCAAGTTTGTCTGAGACAAGTCTTTTGACAAAAGCTTCGCAACCCCAAATCTTCATGAAAGACAGACAAGGCTTCTTTCTGCTCCACATCTCATATGGAGTCTTTTGAACCGATTTAGTTGGAACACGATTTAGTGTGAAAGCAGCGGTTTCTAGGGCGTAACCCCAAAAGGATATTGGAAGATCAACTTGACTCATCATTGATCGAACCATGTCTAACAAAGTCCGATTCCTCCTCTCAGACACACCATTCCATTGTGGTGTTCCGGGTGGAGTCAATTGTGAAACTATTCCACAATTCTTTAGATGATCATCAAATTCTTGACTTAAGTATTCTCCACCTCGATCTGATCGAAGTGCTTTTATACTTTTGCCAAGTTGTTTTTGTACTTCATTTTGAAATATTCTAAATATCTCAAATGCTTCACTTTTATGTTTCATTAGGTAAACATACCCAAATCTACTATAATCATAAGTGAAGGTTATGAAGTATTGAAATCCTCCCCTAGCATTGCTACTTAATGGTCCGCATACATCGGAATGTATCAACCCCAATAAGTCGCTTGCCCTTTCACCCAACTTGGTAAAAGGTGTCTTAGTCAGTTTTCCAAGAAGACACGACTCACAAGTATCATATGACTCGAGGTCACATGAACCTAAAAGTCCGTCCCCATGGAGTTTTGAGATACGCTTCTCATTAATATGACCAAGACGGCAATGCCATAAATAGGTATGATTTACATCATTAGGTTTAGATTTCTTGTTTACATGATAGACATTGTCATTATTTTCATTCTTGACATCCAAGATATAAAGGTCATTAAATGAATTAGCAATACCATAAAGCACATCATTTAAGTAAATAGAAAATTTCTTATTCTCAATAAGAAACTTAAAACCTTCATTATCCAAACAAGAAATTGAAATAATATTTCTGCTTAAATCCGGAACATAATAACAATTGTTCAAAACAAGAATTAATCCGGAAGGTAAAGTGACTTCATAAGTCCCTACGGCTAATGCAGTAACTCTTGCTCCATTTCCCACACGTAGATCTACTTCACCTTCTTTAAGCAGTCTCCTATTCTTTAGTCCCTGCACATTTAGACAAATGTGAGAACCACATCCGGTATCCAATACCCAAGAATCAGTGGTAGAAAGGAGAATATCTATCATATAGATACCTGAAGACGACGCAGCCTTGCTGCTCTTCTTCTTCTTTTGCTCTTCCAAGAAAGCCTTGCAATTACGTTTCCAATGACCAATTTCTTGACAATGGAAACAGATTGCATCCTTTTGTGAGTCAGGTTTTGCCTCAGAAGCCTTGGCAACCTTTGCCTTGCTTATTTTGGGTTTGACAACTTTCTTACCCTTTCCTTTGGCACTAGCCTTCTTCCCATCATGAACCAAGAGCACAGGAGAACCTTTCTCCACAATTTTCATCTCTGTAGTTTTGAGCATCCCATGCAACTCAGAGAGATTCTTATCCATTCCATGCATGTTATAATTCATCACAAACTGATTATAACTTTTAGGCAATGAATTAAGAATGAGATCCGTGGCTAGCTCCAATGGGATTGGATAGCCAAGTTTCTCAAGGTGCTCTACATAACCTTTCATTTTAAGAAAGTGAGGACTCACTTGTTGCCCTTCATTCATTTTACTAGTAGTGAATGCAACAATGGTCTTGTACCTCTCTTGCCTAGCTTGCTCTTGAAACATGGTTCTCAACTCCACGCCTATCTCATAGGCTTCCAAATGTTTCAAACTTTGTTGGAGTTTTGAACACATAGCAGCAAGCATGAGACAACTTACATCTCTAGAATCATTACGATGCTTCTTTTAATTGTCTCTTTCCACCCTAGGGGCAGTAGGCGGTGGTTCAGCAGGGAGAGGCCCATCGAGAATGTACAACTTATCTTCTTGCCTAAGAACAATTCTTATGCTACGGATCCAATCCATAAAGTTAGTACCATTCTCTTCGAGCTTATCCTTCTCAAGGATCGATCGCAACGACATTGATTGAGTGTTATTAGTCATTATCTACAAATATGCATAATTTCCAAAATTTAATAAGTACCGATTTTCATTAAAGAGATAAATAATGTATTTTAAACAAAATACTCCCACTAAATTATATAACCTTCATATACATCCAATGTATAATATAATTTATTTGGGCTAAGATCCAACTTTAATTTACCTTTTGAGTCCACGGAGGCGGACCGCTCAAAAACTAAATTAATTAGGTAGACAATCATGTCAATCATATCTCATATGATTCTTAGATCCTTTTATGAGATTCTTTGAGAAATCCAATTTCAAAAGCATGTTTAATCTCATCTTTTGCCTAGGCCCAAAACTGTTTTGACGCCTAATTAAGTCCAACCATTTTAAACGCATAGGAACCATTCAATTTAATGCACCTTGCGGAGGCAAGCCCACATTAAATTAATGAGCCTCATCTTGCTCATACATGGATAAAATCAATGCACTTCGTGGGCGAACCCACATCAAAATCACCCATATATAAACAAGTGTTTTAATCATGGCATGGCAAAGAAGGACTTAAAACTTTCTTTGAAGGTTCATCACATATAGCATATAACACATTTATGAGCACATAATATAAACATGTTACACATCAAGTTTAGCCACTAAATTAATCTCTATTAATTTAAGCATGATATTTATGTGTCATTAGTTTCTCTATAATTATGAGGATGAGACTATTTCAACTTCGGTTATTATCTCCAAATCAAGACAACAAGAAGTGCGGTCGAACTAAGCCATTAGGCAACCACAATCCCGCACTAATTCAAGAAACCAAGAAAGTAGTCCATGTGGCCTAACTAAGCAATAGATGGTCTGCGGTCTTCCTCGTGCTGAATCTGTAATACGGGCACTCCTTTCGTGTCGGTGCCTTGTGCTGTTACTAGGCCACTGTAGATAACTGTCACCTCATTCCCTGACTATAATTTAACACACTGATGCAAGGAGGATGGAACGGCATTAGATTTGTGAAGCCAAGGGCGTCCTAGCAGGATGGTGAAGGAGGATGGTATGTCGATCACTTGGAAATCCGTAGACAGAGTTTGTGTCCCCACGGAGATGGGTAGCATAACAATTCCTAACACTGATCTGTATGTGGACTCATAAGCTTTGATTGTCTGTTTGGAGGGCCTTAGAGTGGTTGGGTCTATACCCACCACATCCATCATTCGTGACGGTAGTACATTGATGGCAGATCCGTTGTCCACAAAGGCTCGAGGGATTTTCTTCCCACTGATTTCGACTGTGATGTGCAAAGGTTCATTATTATCAATGCCAAATGGAGGTACATCGAGCTCTGAAAAGGTGATGATATTCCCAAAGTGAATGTTGCCGATCATTTGTGTGACATTCTCGGGAGTGTTGTCTGATGGGACCATAGTAGCGGCCAAGTTCTTCTCGAGCATTTGACGATGAGCTTGAGATGAGGTGAGTAGGGACCACAAGGAGATGTGAGCTTTGGTTTGTTTAAGCTGTGTGAGGATGTGATCCTCCTTCTCAAGGTCGGTTTGTTTGGACTCCTTATTGAAGACCTTCTTTGTACCCTTGGGGTCTGACTGATAGATCTGCCGGACCTTGTGAGTAGGTTGATTTCAGCTCGTATGTCGTATGGAGACTGTGGCATTTTGGCAGATTCTGCGAAGATTTCGGCTATAGATAGTGGTGGAGATTTAAGTGGACCGGAGTCGCAATCTCCTAGAAGAGAAGATTCTAAAGATAGTTCATCTAATGACAGCATATAACAAGAAGAATTACTATCATTAATAAACTTGGAAGTACAGCCGATTTCATCATCACTATAAAACTCGGAGTCTGCCACAATAGGTACGCCTAGATCACCAATGTTTGTTGCTATACTATTTTCATCTATAGAGAGCCTAGGGTCTTCGAGAGAACCATCATAAATGAGCTTTAAGATGTCCTTCTTCAGGGTGAAGCACTCTCTTATTTTATGTCCAGTGGCTTGATGATAGAGGCAGTATTTCCATACATTGCTTCCCATGTGCGTAGAATAACCCTTGAGTTGTCTGAGGAGCCCTCTGTTCATAAAATCACGGAGAAAGTTCTTCATTGAGATCTATTAGTAGTGGTGCCCTAGGCACGTTTAATATACGTTGTAATTGTTATCATTTATTTCATATCAATAAAGAGATGTTTTGATTATTATTGTTGTTCATGTTTACTTATAATAATCTCCGTCCCTAGTACTTGTTAAGCACTAGTATAAAGGCTAAATGATCATGGGATGATCATGTTAGATTTATGGGTACTTGTTTGGAACAAGGTACTGGACATGACCCGCTCTATGAGATTTATGTCATGGTCTATGTCGAACATATATCTCATATTAGTTATGTCATTTGAATCCTTAGACATGAAGTTATTATAGTCTTCCACTTGATGAACATTATGTTTGACATATTCAAACGCTACTTTTAACCGAGTAGTTATAAAGGGTATGATTGGCATAATCGGATTCCCGTTGGGAAGAATAATACGCTAAATGGATTTGTCCCTCCACGGAGAGATGTCAAGCTTGGGCCCCTCGAAGGAATGATGTTGATGAAATGTTCAGCCGGACTCAAATGGATTGATTGGATCAATAGCATTTGAATTATCAACATATTCGGAATCGAGAAAGTATTGAACAAAACAAGTTGACTGTTTGACCATGACTTGTGTTCAATGAAATCGTGGACAAAAGGATTGTGACATATTCTAAAGGAATGCGAACTTGTATCTAGTTATACTATTTGGGTAGGTATGACGGTTTGCTAGAACCTAATCATATCTTATGGGATCATGTTTGAGCCCATTGCCAACTTAGTATAATCCTAGAGGGTCACACACAATAGAACGAATCTTAAATAAAAGGACTATATTGGCATTTAGGGTCGGAGGACTTCCAAGGAATTTCTGGAAAGTTCTGGGCCTCCTGGTCAACCAAGCGGGCGCTTGGGTTGCACCAGGCGGGCGCCTGAACAAGCCAGAAAGGAATTGGACTTTCTGTCCAAACAGGCGGGCGCCTGGGTAGGACCAGGCGGGCGCCCGGTATGCCGGTTGGAAAATTCCTAATTTGATTAGGAAAGGTTTTTGGCACAAGTTACCTATTTGGAATAGGTCTTAATTGTGTATAAAAACCCCAATTCGGCCAGACCATATCAACTAAGTGCTTTTGTGAGTCTCAAAGGGTTTGAGAGAGAGAATTTATTTTGTTCTAAGATATCCTTGACTGAGAACAAAATAATTCACAAATAAATTCCATATAGTTCTTTATTATATTGTGAAAGTGTGTTTCATAATATTGGTCTAGCAACCAAGATCAAAGAAGCTCCTTTGATATTCGTTCGAAGTGTGGATACCGCTAGAGGGTGAAAATCATCATCTTCAAAGTTCGTGTTCAAGCTTTGTGATCGTGATCAAGTCTTCAAGTTTCTCCACCAAGATCGAAGAAAACTTTGATAGTCATCAAGGGTTAGTTCATCCTATATTCATGTTATTGTATTTGATTTAATCATATGAACGGATCTATGGGCTTTGGGTTCCAAAATTTTAAATGCTAAATTCCGCTGCGCATGTTACTACGAAACCCAACAGTGGTATCAGAGCCCCGTTCATGTTGATTAATTCAATACTTGGATCATGTTATGTGTATATAAATTTTTTATGTGCCTTGCATGATATCAATATTGGAATATATGATACTTATGTGTTTTGTGATTTTATGTGGTTTATTGTTTTGCAACTTTAATCGCACGATTCAATCGCAATAAAAATTATGGTGGATTCTGAATTATTTCGATTATTGATTTTTGATTGGATCAAAGTTTTAATAATCAAGGAAAAAGAATTTTGAGACAAAATTTTCGAACTTTAAAATTCTATACTATTCTGGCCATTCAAGCGGGCGCCTGGTCCTTTGCAGGCGGGCGCTCGGTGGTCAAAATTTGTTCTGATTTTGGTTAAAATCTGAATATGTAATTTTCGATAAATTTGACAAAACCAGTAACAGAACCAGTCCAGACTTGTTGATCTGGAATGGGTTTTGGGTAGTTGGTTTGTGTGTGGATTTTGGGGTTTGATTTTCCTATTTGTTTTAGTCTTTGTGATTCCTAGATTGGTTCAAGTTTTGGATGGCTAATCTGCGTTCATCGAGATTGTGTTTCCCAAAATTGATCGCAATCAAAGTTTCAAAGATAAAACGAAGTTAGAATTATGAAGAGTTCATAATTGCTAAAATTGAGAAACAAAGTTCTTGATTTAATGATTGGAGATCCATGTGGAATTGTGAATGCAATTGGCCACGTTCATCGAGACCATCTATTGCTTAGTTTCGGCCACATGGACTACTTTCTTGGTTTCTTGAATTAGTGCGGGATTGTGGTTGCCTAATGGCTTAGTTCGACCGCGCTTCTTGTTGTCTTGATTTGGAGATAATAACCAAAGTTGAAATAGTCTCATCCTCATAATTATAGAGAAACTAATGACACATAAATATCATGCTTAAATTAATGGGATTAATTTAGTGGCTAAACTTGATGTGTAACATGTTTATATTATGTGCTCATAAATGTGTTATATGCTATATGTGATGAACCTTCAAAGAAAGTTTTAAGTCTTTTATTGCCATGCCATGATTAAAACACATGTTAGTACATAAGTGACTCTAATGTAGATTCGCCCTAGCGAGATGCATTAAATTTATTTATGTATGAGCAAGATAGATAATGTGGGCACGCCCTAGCGGGACACATTAACTATGCGTTTAAAATGGTTAGACTTAATTGGGCGTCAAAACAGTTTTGGGCCTAGGCAAAGATGAGGTTTAACATGTTTTTTGAAATTGGATTTCTTAAAGAATCTCATAAAAGGAACTAAGAGTCATATGAGATATGATTGACAAGAGTTGTCTACCTAATTAATTTGATTTTGTGTAATCCGCCTTAGCGGACTTGAAATTAAATTAAAGTTGGATCTTAACCCATTTAAATTATATTATACATCGGATGTATATGAAGGTTATATAATTTAGTGGGAGTATTTTATTTGAAAAATACATTGTTTATCTCTTTAATGAAAACCGGTACTTATTAAATTTTGGAAATTTTGCATATTTGTAGATAATGACTAATAACACTCAATCAATGTCGTTGCGATCGATCCTTGAGAAGGATAAGCTCGAAGAGAATGGTACAAACTTTATGGATTGGATCCATAGCATAAGAATCGTTCTTAGGCAAGAAGATAAGTTGTACATTCTCGATGGGCCTCTCCCTGCTGAACCACCGCCTACTTCCCCTAGGGTAGAAAGGGACAATTACAAGAAACATCGTAATGATTCTAGAGATGTAAGTTGTCTCATGCTTGCTGCTATGTGTTCAAAACTCCAACAAAGTTTGGAACATTTGGAAGCCTATGAGATAGGCGTGGAGTTGAGAACCATGTTTCAAGAGCAAGCTAGGCAAGAGAGGTACAAGACCATTGTTGCATTCACTACTTGTAAAATGAATGAAGGGCAACAAGTGAGTCCTCACTTTCTTAAAATGAAAGGTTATGTAGAGCACCTTGAGAAACTTGGCTATCCAATCCCATTGGAGCTAGCCACGGATCTCATTCTTAATTCATTGCCTAAAAGTTATAATCAGTTTGTGATGAATTATAACATGCATGGAATGGATAAGAACCTCTCTGAGTTGCATGGGATGCTCAAAAATGCAGAGATGAAAATTGTGGAGAAAGGTTCTCCCGTGCTCTTGGTTCATGATGGGAAGAAGGCTAGTGCCAAAGGAAAGGGTAAGAAAGTTGTCAAACCCAAAATAAGCAAGGCAAAGGTTGCCAAGGCTTCTGAGGCAAAACCCGATTCACAAAAGGATGCAATCTGTTTCCATTGTCAAGAAATTGGTCATTGGAAACGTAATTGCAAGGCTTTCTTGGAAGAGCAAAAGAAGAAGAAGAGCAGCAAGGCTGCGTCGACTTCAGGTATCTATATGATAGATATTCTCCTTTCTACCACTGATTCTTGGGTATTGGATACCGGATGTGGTTCTCACATTTGTCTAAATGTGCAGGGACTAAAGAATAGGAGACTGCTTAAAGAAGGTGAAGTAGATCTACGCGTGGGAAATGGAGCAAGAGTTGCTGCATTAGCCGTAGGGACTTATGAAGTCACTTTACCTTCCAGACTAATTCTTGTTTTGAACAATTGTTATTATGTTCCGGATTTAAGCAGAAATATTATTTCAATTTCTTGTTTGGATAATGAAGGTTTTAAGTTTCTTATTGAGAATAAGAAATTTTCTATTTATTTAAATGATGTGCTTTATGGTATTGCTAATTCATTTAATGGCCTTTATATCTTGGATGTCAAGAATGAAAATAATGTCTATCATGTAAATAAGAAATCTAAACCTAATGATGTAAATCATACTTATTTGTGGCATTGCCGTCTTGGTCATATTAATGAGAAGCGTATCTCAAAACTCCATGGGACGGACTTTTGGGTTCATGTGACTTAGAGTCATATGACACTTGTGAGTCGTGTCTTCTTGGAAAATTGACTAAGACACCTTTTACCAAGCTGGGTGAAAGGGCAAGCGACTTATTGGGGTTGATACATTCCGATGTATGCGGACCATTAAGTAGCAATGCTAGGGGAGGATTTCAATACTTCATAACTTTCACTGATGATTATAGTAGATTTGGGTATGTTTACCTAATGAAACATAAAAGTGAAGCATTTGAGATATTTAGAATATTTCAAAATGAAGTAGAAAAACAACTTGGCAAAAGTATAAAGGCACTTCGATCAGATCGAGGTGGTGAATACTTGAGCCAAGAATTTGATGATCATCTAAAGAATTGTGGAATAGTTTCACAATTGACTCCGCCCGGAACACCACAATGGAATGGTGTGTCTGAGAGGAGAAATCGGACTTTGTTAGACATGGTTCGATCAATGATGAGTCAATTTGATCTTCCAATATCCTTTTGGGGTTACGCCCTAGAAACCGCTTCTTTCACACTAATCAAGTTGCAACTAAATCGGTTCCAAAGACTCCATATGAGATGTGGAGTGGAAAGAAACCTAGTTTATCTTTCATGAGGATTTGGGGTTGCGAAGTTTATGTCAAGAGACTTGTCTCTGACAAACTAGCACACAAATCCGATAAATGTATTTTTGTGGGATATCCTAAGGAAACTAAAGGATATTACTTTTACAACCGTGAGGACAACAAAGTGTTTGTTGCCCGAACTGGTGTCTTTCTAGAGAAAGAGTTTCTCTCCAAAGAAATCAGTGGGAGTAAAATAAATCTTGAAGAAATTCGAGACCCAGAAAATAACATTGAATCAATAGTGGAACAAGAACAAGAACCACAAAGAGTTGTGGAACCTGTTCAAAATACACAAGCAACTCGCAGGTCTAGTAGGTTACGATCCGAGCCCGAGAGATATGGATTTCTCGTAACGGATAGTAATGAGGTAGAAATCATTGAGAATGATGAACCGTCAACCTACCAAGAGGCGATATCCTCTCCTGATTCGGACAAGTGGCTTGGAGCCATGAAATCCGAATTGCAATCCATGCAAGACAATCAAGTTTGGAATTTGATTGATGCGCCCGAAGGTGTAAAAACCATAGGATGCAAATGGGTCTTCAAGAAGAAGACTGACATGGATGGGAAGGTGCATACTTACAAAGCTAGGCTTGTAGCGAAGGGTTATAGGCAAGTTCATGGTATTGACTATGATGAGACCTTTTCACCCGTAGCAATGATCAAGTCTATAAGAATTTTGCTTGCCATTGCCGCATATCATGACAATGAAATATGGCAGATGGACGTCAAAACCGCTTTCTTGAATGGAAAACTACAAGAGGATGTGTATATGACACAACCAGAAGGTTTTGAACAAGATTCTAAGGTATGCAAATTGCAGAGATCCATCTATGGATTGAAGCAAGCTTCTAGGAGTTGGAATCTCCGTTTTGATGAATCGGTCAAAGAGTTTGGTTTCATCAAGAATGAAGATGAGCCTTGTGCATACAAGAAGATTAGTGGGAGCATAGTGCTATTCCTTATTTTATACGTGGATGACATATTGCTCATTGGAAACGACATTCCTACACTTCAGTCTGTGAAGACTTGGTTAGGAAAGTGCTTCGCAATGAAAGATATGGGTGAAGCCGCATATATTCTTGGCATTAAGATCTATAGAGATAGATCAAGGAGGCTACTTGGTTTAAGCCAAAGTACATACATTGACAAGGTCATTAGAAGATTCCGTATGGAAAATTCTAAGAGAGGAACCTTGCCCGTGTTACATGGAGTTTCTCTAAGCAAGACTCAATATCCTAAGACAAAAGATGAGCGTGAGAAAATGAATGATGTTCCATATGCTTCGGCAATTGGGTCCATCATGTATGCAATGATTTGTACTAGACCGGATGTGTCTTATGCTTTGAGCATGACAAGTAGATACCAATCCGACCCTGGCGAAAATCACTGGATAGCTGTAAAAGCGATTCTTAAGTACTTGAGAAGGACTAAAGACTCATTTTTGGTCTATGGAGGAATGGAAGATGATCTCGTTGTAAATGCTTACACGGATGCGAGCTTCCAAACTGACAAAGATGATAGCCGATCGTAATCGGGTTTTGTGTTTATGTTAAATGGTGGAGCTGTAAGCTGGAAGAGTTCCAAGCAAAGTACAACCGCTGATTCTACAACAGAAGCTGAGTATATTGCTCCATCGGATGCTGCAAAAGAAGCTGTTTGGATTAAGAAGTTCATAACTGAACTTGAAGTGGTTCCTAGCATTGCTAATCCAATAGACCTTTATTGCGATAATAATGGTGCTATTGCTCAAGCAAAGGAACCAAGAGCACATCAAAAATCCAAACACATACTTAGGCGTTTTCATATCATTCTAGAGATCGTTGATAGGGGAGACGTAAATATATGTAGAGTACCTACTGATGACAATGTTGCGGACCCGCTAACAAAGGGACTTCCACAAGCTAAACATGATGGTCATGTTAGGTCCATGGGTATTAGATACATGGGAGATTGGGCCTAGGGCAAGTGGGAGATTGTTGGTAGTGGTGCCCTAGGCACGTTTAATAAACATTGTAATTGTTATCATTTATTTCATATCAATAAAGAGATATTTTGATTATTATTGTTGTTCATGTTTACTTATAATAATCTCCGTCCCTAGTACTTGTTAAGCACTAGTATAAAGGCTAAATGATCATGGGATGATCATGTTAGATTTATGGGTACTTGTTTGGAACAAGGTACTGGACATGACCCGCTCTATGAGATTTATGTCATGGTCTATGTCGAACATATATCTCATATTAGTTATGTCATTTGAATCCTTAGACATGAAGTTATTATAGTCTTCCACTTGATGAACATTATGTTTGACATATTCAAACGCTACTTTTAACCGAGTAGTTATAAAGGGTATGATTGGCATAATCGGATTCCCGTTGGGAAGAATAATAAGCTAAATGGATTTGTCCCTCCACGGAGAGATGTCAAGCTTGGGCCCCTCGAAGGAATGATGTTGATGAAATGTTCGGCCGGACTCAAATGGATTGATTGGATCAATAGCATTTGAATTATCAACATATTCGGAATCGAGAAAGTATTGAACAAAACAAGTTGACTGTTTGACCATGACTTGTGTTCAATGAAATCGTGGACAAAAGGATTGTGACATATTCTAAAGGAATGCGAACTTGTATCTAGTTATACTATTTGGGTAGGTATGACGGTTTGCTAGAACCTAATCATATCTTATGGGATCATCTTTGAGCCCATTGCCAACTTAGTATAATCCTAGAGGGTCACACACAATAGAACGAATCTTAAATAAAAGGACTATATTGGCATTTAGGGTCGGAGGACTTCCAAGGAATTTCTGGAAAGTTCTGGGCCTCCTGGTCAACCAAGCGGGCGCTTGGGTTGCACCAGGCGGGCGCCTGAACAAGCCAGAAAGGAATTGGACTTTCTGTCCAAACAGGCGGGCGCCTGGGTAGGACCAGGCGGGCGCCCGGTATGCCGGTTGGAAAATTCCTAATTTGATTAGGAAAGGTTTTTGGCACAAGTTACCTATTTGGAATAGGTCTTAATTGTGTATAAAAACCCCAATTCGGCCAGACCATATCAACTAAGTGCTTTTGTGAGTCTCAAAGGGTTTGAGAGAGAGAATTTATTTTGTTCTAAGATATCCTTGATTGAGGAACAAAATAATTCACAAATAAATTCCATATAGTTCTTTATTATATTGTGAAAGTGTGTTTCATAATATTGGTCTAGCAACCAAGATCAAAGAAGCTCCTTTGATATTCGTTCGAAGTGTGGATACCGCTAGAGGGTGAAAATCATCATCTTCAAAGTTCGTGTTCAAGCTTTGTGATCGTGATCAAGTCTTCAAGTTTCTCCACCAAGATCGAAGAAAACTTTGATAGTCATCAAGGTTTACTTCATACTATATTCATGTTATTGTATTTGATTTAATCATATGAACGGATCTATGGGCTTTGGGTTCGAAAATTTTAAATGCTAAATTCCGCTGCGCATGTTACTACGAAACCCAACACACCATAGTAAACCTGCTCCCTAACAATGGTGGTGTCAACATGGTCGAGCTCATCGGAGGTGACATCGGTATTCTCGATATGGTAGATGCTTTTGCCGAACTGGGGCTAGACATGGACGCTCTATTCAGAGGACTAGTCAAGATTGGGGTGATAACTCCCTTGGAACGCTGATTCCAATGGCCTAAGCATGGGTGCGACATGTCCAAGTTTTGCTACTACCATAGAATGTCGTGGCACACCAAAAATGAGTGCTTCGACATCAAACAGATCATACAGAAGCTCATCAAGGACAACATCATTGCCGATCCAAGAAAAATCATCGCCATGGGTATCAACATGTTGGAAACCGATTAAATCACTATGCTAGAACTCGAAGACTGCGTCGATCAATTAAACATCTCCATGAAGAAGTTTCTCCGTAACCTTGTAAACAAAGGACTCCTTAGACAACTCAAGGGTTATTCTACACACATGGGAAGCAATGTATGGAAATACTGCCACTACCATCAAGCCACGGGACATAGAACAAGAGAGTGCTTCGCCCTGAAGAAGGATATCTTGAAACTCATTCACGACGGTTCTCTCGAAGACACTAGGCTCTCTTTAGATGAAAATAGTATAGCAACAAACATTGGTGGTCTAGCCAAACCTATTGTGGCAGACTCCAAGTTTTATAGTGATGATAAAATAGGCTGTAGTTCAAAGTTTATTAATGATAGTAATTCTTCTTGTTATATGCTGCCATTAGATGAATTATCTTTAGAAGCCTCTCTTCTAGGAGATTGCGGCTCCGGTCCACTTAATTCTCCACCACTGTCTATAGCCGAAATCTTCGCAGAATTCGCAAAAATACCGCAATCTCCATACGACATGCGAGCAGAAATTAACCTACTCACAAGGTCTGGACAGATATATCAGTCAGACCCCAAGGGTACAAACAAGGTCTTCAATAAAGAGTCAGAGCCATCAGACCCCGAGAAAGAGGATCCCATCCTCACGCAGCTTAAACAAAACCGAGCTCATATCTCCTTGTGGTCTTTACTCACCTAATCTCTAGCTCACCGTCAAATGCTCGAGAAGAACTTGGCTGCTACTATGGTCCCATCGGACACCACTCCCGAGAATGTCACACAAATGATCGGCAACATTCACTTCGGGAATATCATCACCTTTTCAGAGCTCGATGAACCTCCATTTGGCATTGATCATAATGAACCTCTGCACATCACAGTCGAAATCATTGGGAAGAAAATCCCTCGAGCCTTTGTGGACAACGGATCCACCATCAATGTACTACCGTCACGAATGATGGATGTGGTGGGTATTGACCCAAACACTCTAAGGCCCTCCAAACAGACAATCAAAGCTTATGACTCCACATGCAGATCAGTGTTAGGAATTGTTACGCTACCCATCTCCGTGGGGACACAAACTTTGTCTACGGATTTCCAAGTAATTTACATACCATCTTCCTTCACCATCCTGCTAGGACGCCCTTGGCTTCACAAATCTAATGCCGTTCCGTCCTCCTTGCATCAGTGTGTTAAATTCCAGTCAGGGAATGAGGTGACAGTTATCTACAGCAACTTGGTAACAGCTCAAAGAACCGACACAAAAGGAGTCCCTGTGTTACAGATTCAGCATGAGGAAGACCGCAGACTCTTCAGTGGTTTTGAAATAGTGGCACAAGCTCGGATATGTGATGACGATCTCACCAGAACAAAGATTGGGTGTACACGGACGACAACGGCTTCCTCCCAGTCAAGATTTACAATCTCTGCCACTACTACAACTGACCACTACGGTCCTTCTCTACAAGCAGTACTCTCCAACAGCGGAACTCTCCGTCAATGGTCTTCTACAACGGCCATCCCCTTTGTAAAAAATAAAATAAAATAAAATAATATATATATATATATATATATATATATATATATATATATATATATATATATATATATATATATTATTAGTCTCTTTACTTCCCCCTTTCTATCTTCCCTTTCTACAATCAGAAATGAACTACGATGACCTGAGCCCCTTAGCGCTACTTGTAAAAAGGGAACGTAGGCAACCTTCAATAGTGCGGTCTCAAAAATAAATAAAAATCCAAATCTGGTTTGAGCAAATTTCAAATAAAGCAAACACTCTGTTTATTACTAAAGAAAAATCTCAATTTCCACAAGTCACTACACGTTAACATTTATTTGATGAGTCTAAGCTCGAAAGAACATGCGAATAATAACATGCTGTGAAATTTAAATAAATTAAAACAAACTAAAATCTAAACTATGTGTCTGCAACGACTGTGGTTGGATACTCGGAGTCACTCCTCCTCCTCCTCTTCCTCTTCTTCCTTCGGTTTCTTGTCCCTTCGTCCGCGTCTAGCCCGTCTAGTTGGATCCGCAAACAAGTCCTTCCTCAACTGAGTCAACCCCGTTGAGCCTTCTCTCTTTCTTTTCCTCTCAGTAGGTGCTAGCTGAGCCAACTCGGTTTCCACCTCCCGTTGCACATTCTCGTCATCCCTCAAGCGTCTACTCGAGACATAAGGTAGCACTACCCTATGTCTCAGTCGTCTCAGAGTCTATCCCATATTCCCCAAGGTCATCTGATACCAGTCCAAGTACGCTCGAGACAGAAGTATGTCATTGGGTCGCTGTATACAAAGAGTGCTAGGCATGAGAGCATAAGACCAACATCACTCCAAGAGCACTGCAACCCCAGCACTCATAGAGAACATCCTAACATTAACTCGAATACAAGTATCATCCCATGATGAAGGTATAATCTGAGGCATCCCGTACTGACGGCACACCCGTACTGCATAGTAATAAGTGGTTTCACCAAAGGCAGGGACCCGAATCATGCAGAGACCACTCTGAGACCACTGTGCTCTGATCACCCCCCCAGTGAGGTACCATACACTTAATCTGAGCAATACTCATTTGTGCCATATATGTCACCCATGCAGAATGAGCTATCCCTGCAAATCGCTGCTTTATGCGCCTACTCTGGCAAACCCAAGGTGATACTGGCCCGACAGGTTCCTCCAAGACTCGAAGTCTCTCCTGCAGCTACAAGGTTAATAGTCGGGTACTTACTCTGGTCATCTTTCGAGCTCCCGAAGCCAACTCTCCAATACCATGCAAAGTCTCCCCAAGAAAGCGAGGGACAATACTACGATTGGCTCGAGCCTGGTCTACCATGTCGAGACAACCCATCGTAGCTACTCCTACATAAGGTGGAAACAATACCGAGGCAAACAGACATAGTGCTAGATAGTCCATAGCCGTGTCAGATTCCACTGTGCTATTAATAAACCTGATGGGAAGACAACAGAGGTTGACACCACCATCCAACAGCAAACCCCTAGCATCTTCAACAGAAATCCTTAGCAGTTGGGAAACCCGAAGTTCTGCAGGCACTTGGTACTGCGGCATGGCTACCCTATCCGTCACTGTCGCACCACAAAGAGCCACAAAGTCTTCATACATGGGGGTAATTTCATTGTATGAAAGGTTGAAGACATGATTCTCATTGTCCCAGAACTTAACGGCAGAACGAATCAGGTTCTCATCGGACTTAACCCTATACAAGGACCAAAGGCACGTAATTGTAAATCTCCTATCAAAGTTTACACGAGTTTTCCTCAAAAGGCTCCCAACCCAGATCTTCAAACTCTTGATGAAATAGTTTTGTCTCTCCTCAGAAATCTTAGGGTGTCTATCCATCAAAAAAGCGTGGGAGGATCAAAATCTAGAGCAAAAAGAAGAAAAAACTGCTGTCTGCCGAGGCTATTGATTAAATAGTGTAGGGAGTTCAAGTCCTGATCGTACAAGGAAAAATCTGATGAAAATTGTGTCAGACCAAGGATTAGCCGCGCGGCCTGTCCTTCCCCATGGTTGGCCACGCGGCCACATAAGCCAGTTCAGACAGATCGCAAGTCCGTCCCCGTCAAACGCCGGAATGGACCCATTTCAGACATATTTAAGGTCCCAAATCATGAAAGAGGTCCGATAAAGAGGGTGAAACTGCCCGGCAGTATGTAATCCCCATCTTACCCCTAGGGCTCATGCATTGTGCTAAATGTAAAAACATGTAAATAAAATACTAATTAATTACACATACAAATTAAAAATATTATACATAAATATCTGTTTGTCTGTTCCTCTCCTCTCTCTCTAACAAAATGCAGCAAATAAGGCGACTACATCTAATCCGAGTAAGAATCCTCGATGTCCACATCATCATAATCTCCACCCTGCTCCGTACGGCGGGACCCACCAGCTCCCGAGCTCCTACTCCGGACAGACCTCGAAATCTCAGCCTCCATGGGGGACCTCTCTCTACGCTGAGGTAACACCACATCATCCCGACGGCAGGTACAAGCAGCGGCCAAGCTCCGGAATAGCCTCTTAAAAATATTACCCCGACGGACAGAGCGTATATAGGCCTCCTGAGTCACCTGGGACAAATAAAGCACATTTCAGATATAACTCTAAAGTGTGTGTGTATGTGCAAAACATAAATTAAAGGGTAAAATACCGTAGCTCCAATAGGAGGAAGCTGGGCCTCAGTAACCTCATCAGCCTCAGTGGGAGTCAAATCAAAATCCACCTCAACACCACCCAGCCTGCCTCTTTGCCAACACCTGTGGGCTCACCAACACGTTCACTACGAACCACTCATAATCATCCCCACTCGTAATCATCCCTCCTCAACCTATAATCATCCCTCCTCAACCTAGCAGGATACAGCATATCCTTCGGAGGCTCGCTCGGGGGCCACAACATAGGATGTCTGCTATGCTGTCTGCAGACTCTCTCGCCAAGATACATGGCATTCCCAGTCAACCCCGTCAAGAAGAAGCGGGAAGCAGTGAAATCCTTAGCCTGACCGACCCCTGTCAGCACTAGATCCAACCAAGGAAAGAACTGGAAGTCCTCATGCAAAGGACCACTCAACCTAGCAATAAAAATCCCCAGATCAGGAGTCTTCCTGGCCTTGCCGCGGCCCTCCAACCGGTTGCTCTTGGCCCAGAACCTCATAACCGGGACTTCCTTGACCCCCTACACGCCAAAGGGAGCAATATGGAATAGCTCGTAGACCCGCACCTGTGGAGAAAAGCAGTATTTCAGTTCAAAACAGTTCTAAAAGGCGGACAAGAAATAACAGAAGATTCAAAGACATACCTCAAAGGCAAACTGAAAGAAGTCGAAAGACGAGGTACTAGACCTCGAGTAGACAATAAGGGCCCGGTACATCTCTGGCAGCCCGACTCCGCCCCATAAGACCTGACTCGCCTGTTCCAGATCGGCCAGAGCACCCAACAGAGAAAACCGACAAAAGGTCCCCGTACTCGGGAACAGGGTCTGTGACAAGTTATACCACAGAAAGGCCCGCACCAGACAGTCAGTATCATGAACACCCTTAATATAATCCCTGATAGCCTCCTCCACCAAGGTCCTCAGACGACCCGCCTCAAAGCCGTTTCCCTTAACACCTTTGCCCAACGGCATCCCAATCAGATCCACCTAATGGTGCGGGTCCGCAGCTAAGGACTCATCAAAAGGTAGCTCCACATCCATGAACATGAGCCCCGTAATAGCAGCAAAGTCGGTAGGAGTAACAGTTACCTCTCCCCAACTAAAATGGAACGTGTGGGTGGTGTCCCACCAATACTCCCTCATCACCTCAACCAGACCCATCACCTTCTGGGTCCCCTCTACAGCCCGTACAGCATCAAAAAACGGACCGACTCCTAGAGCCAGGATCCTCTCCTTCACCACACCACCCGGCGGCAACCTCTGCCACAGCTCTGCCACCGCTCTCGTGGACCCACGAGATTTCATCCTCTGTAGGTAAACACAACAAAGGTATGTTACCCAACTAGCAATTATGTGCGATAATTTAAAGTGTACTTGCATGCTTTATTTTATCTATTTGGGCATATATTTGCCATCCCCAAAAATTAATCAACAAATCTCAGAAAAATAAATAATCACGAACGATTAATTTAACGCGGTCTAAAAGTAATACAACAAGTATGAAATAAAAGACATAAAAATACCCAAAAATCAATAAAGCGAGATCGTTACTGTAGATACCCCGGGGAACCACGGCTTGGCTAGAGTGCGTGAATTACCTAGGATGTCTACTTGATTTTAAGAGTCGCCACCCACGTTTTAGAGGAACGCGAGAAAACCTAAGAAAATAGCCTTTTTTATTGATTACGAAACCAAATATCTTGAGATGAAGGGTTCGGGGGTTAGGTGACGGAGTGGGAAGTACTTAAACACCCACTCCGCCCCGCTTACGCGGGTCTTGCTACTTTCGGTGTTCTTATATTTACATGTCCTTCAATTGATAAAATATGCTAACAACTACAAAGTAAAGATAAGGGGAAAATGAAAACCAAATGATTTTATTGATTGAGTGTCTAATGGTTACATGTTGAATATTTACTAAACAATTACATTAAGATATGAAATGGAATTAAATTAATGTTGGAATGTTGGGATGTAACCTTGGCCAAACTTCAATAGTGAAGTGGCCGTTTGGTTGTATCCCTTTTTATGGAGATTGCATACTAGTAGGACACAAATAAAATAAGAGAATAGAAAAGTTGTACCTTTAGAAAAGGGACTTTGAACTTTGACTTGAAAATGGTGCTGTTGTAGGGAAATTGTTGTAGAACAATTTGTGTAGAGTCTTGTCACGAAGAACTCTTGTAGTATAGAGTTGTGTATAGTGTGTGTGTAAGAAAAGTTTCAAGTCTAAGAAGAAGGTCCAAGAGAGGTAAAAGAGAGATGAAAAGAGATCCAAAAAGAGATGAAAAAGAGGCCCCCTCTAATGGTGGATTGGAGGGGTTTTTATAGTTGAAAGGGGATGTTTTTGGTGCCAAGACGGAGTCACAAAGATCAGTTTCCCGGGCAAAATCATATAAAATGAGAAAGGGAGAGATTCTTGGACAGAAATCAGTAACTGACACGCCCAGACGCGCGCGCATCCCGTATAGTCGGCGGGAGGCGTGCGCTTCTGGCCCCAAAGGGCGGAGGCGCGCGACTTTGAAATGGCGATTTTGACAGAACGGACTAGAAAGTTAACTCTGTTGTGCAGTTTAGTCCAAAACTGACGGAATCAGTTAAGAACTTAACCGAACTAATAGAAATTAACAAAAACAAGTGTAAAAATGCTATGTATGCAATCGGGGTGAGAGGTCGAAGGCGGGGTGTCTACAGAGCCCCTCAGCGACGTGGATTACGAAGCAAAACGCGTCGACGAAAGAAACACAACCGCCGAGGACATCGACAAAAGAAAACAAAGACTCGATAAAGCAGGAAATTGATATAGAAAGGATATTGCGGGATCCGTTTGCTGAAGCGGGATCCGTTTGCTGATGCGGGATCCGTTTGCTGAAGCGGGATCCGTTTGCTGATGCGGGATCCGTTTGCTGAAGCGGGATCCCTTTGCTGAAGCGGGATCCGTTTGCTGAAGCGGGATCCGTTTGCTGGTGCGGGATCCGTTTGCTGGTGCGGGATCCGTTTGCTGGTGCGGGATCCGTTTGCTGGTGCGGGATCCGTTTGCTGAAGCGGGATCTGTTTGCTGATGCGGGATCCGTTTGCTGAAGCGGGATCCGTTTGCTAAGGCGGGATCTGAGGCTCCGTCTGCCTATATGTGATATTGTTGTGTTGCTTGTTGGAAAGGTGGTGATTTTGCGGCTCACCATGGACCGAGTTGTTGTCATTGAACTGTAATTGTTTGACTCTGTGGGATGCAGGCGTAGTTGACGGCGGATCACTTTCTGCTGGGGATGAAGTGCCTTGAGTTGCAGATTCTGTTGACCTTGTGGTGGTACCTGTTAAGTGTGTGCTTTGCAGGTATATGTGCTAGTGACATGTGTGAAATGGCAGTTATGAGAGAAATTGTGCTTGTGGTGTGATGTGATTTTGAAGCACTTTTGTATGAGGGAGAAGTAAAGTGATTTTTTGTGTGAAGTGATTTTTGAAAGCAGCGATTTGCTTGAGAGAGATGAATGATGTCCATACCTTCACTTACCATTATCGTTGGATGGATTTGTGATGTTGTGGTAGATGCTTTGGCGGAGAGTGTCGCTGCCTTTGATGATGAATTCGCTTTTGATGGAGTGTCGGTGGGACAGTATTCCGGGTGATGGGTTGGTCGTGCCAAAAGGCTGCCTACGTATCCCTTGAAAGGAATCAGACCAGCGTAGTTCAAGGATGGTGGAGAACGCTGGGGAAGAATGCTTGGAGCAAGGCAAAGTAAAGCACGAACTTTTGCACATAGAAAAAGAAAAAGAAAAAGATTTTTTTTTTATTTAGATTAGAAGGGAAAGAATATGCACACATGTGAGAAAAAGTTTTTTTTTTTTTTTTTTTTTTTTTTAGTTCGTGGGTGAACCATTTTAACCATTGTGTGTTTGTAAAGCCAACCCAAGATCAAGTCGTGTTCAATCGAAGTCCGGATTGCCTCGCTTGAATGTTGTCGCCGTGGTGTCCGACGAAAATTGATGTCTAGCCCCAAGAGATTTGTCGATTATGGGGCTCCAAAAGGCATTTGATGCCGAGATAAGGGGTTGCTGATTGTAAAGCCCCTCGAATGCTGAACTTTGAGTGGCTTATGAAGCCCCAAGATGAATCAACTCTTATCCCATTCAAATAAACTCTCTTTTGTTTTCGACGTGGGCAAGCCTCAAGGGAAGATCATTGATACCAAGCTTTGAGATATTGCTAATCCCCAAATGTCATGGGCTTATCAAGTTTGTAGATGGCGGGATGTGAAGACCTTTCGATGTGAAGCCCCAAATCGGCTTAGCTTTGTATTGAGAGCGGATGCCACATCGGGTAGGGCTTTTGAAGGCGATCTCCTTCTTTCTCTTACTTGGAGATGGATGGCCCTTTTTGTGGTTGATACCTAAATGGCGGAAGGTCCATGTTGAAAATTTAGTACGGTCTTCGGGAGACGTTTCGTGGGAGATGGTGATGTTGTTGCAGATGATAAGGTCTTGGTGTGATAAAGTCTCGAACGGTATGTTTGCTTGAGTCTTCTTGAGTTGAGCCGACGGCGGATCTTCGGATGCAGCCTGTGCTTTTGATCTTGGAGAAGGGGGTGCAGTACTTGCAGAAACATTGGAATTGGCCGTAACTCTGCTTATAGAGTTAACATATTGGCATTGCCCGCTATAACTCAGCCGGGTGAGTCTAGCATATTGAATCTTTTTCCTTTTCTCTAAGACTTCCTTCAGAATCTCGCTGTGAGTTCTAACAAGAATCATCAAATTCATTCATATCATCGGAGCCTTCATTTAAAACCAAGAGGCCTTTTGACTTGAAGTGTTGAGGGACCATTGAAGCTTGATCCCTTTCATGGAGCCATAAGACTACTCCCAAATTGCATTGCTTGGGTACCACTGCCCAAAAGCTTGTTAATTACGAAGCCCCAATATTTCCCTTTGCTTGTATCACTGTAATGCCGTAGCCCAAAAGATTTGTAGATTGCGAAGCCCCTTGAGACCTTTCGGTATGAAGCTTCAAATGTTGCTGGGGACATTGAAGTGAACTGCTTCTTGCTGAGGGAGCCTTTAAGACTTGACCGTAGCCCCTAGAGTGCCATCATTGATTGTGAGAAAGGTCTATCCTTGATTAGGGGAACGAGCACGGGCACACATGACAAGAGGGCTTTTGCATCCCTTTTGAGAGACTTTGAGGATAGTCTCACACATCTTTCTCGAGCATAGCCCCTAGGGCTTATTGATTGTCAAATGAAGCAAAGAATCCCTTGTTCTTAAGTCACATAGCCCCTAGGGCGTCACCATTTGTTGAGCAAAGCAAGAGTGACTCATCCTTGTGCGAGGGAACAAACATGAGAGGACATGGCAAAAGCTACTCCATTTCTCGGGAGCCTTTCGGCGTACTTTAGAAGCACAAACTTGCAGAAGCTTTGAAAACCGAGACACATGTTATTGCTATTTGCTGCCCAAGCCAATTGACTAGCTGGGGATTATTTTGTGAAACCTCGTACCCCTTCAATGATAGGCTCGTTCTCGGACGGATCTTGGTTACCACGGGCCTTCTTTTCATGAACCCAAAAATACACACTGCTGGAGAATGATGCCAATAACCCAAGACAACCTTTGATGGTGCCATCTCTTGTCGAGCCTTTTGCGATCCCAAAGTTGACTCGGTGGGGAATTGACTTGCTGAGGAGATCCAATGTAGAGCTTGTGCAGTTGTCTTCCTTAGAGGCCGGAGATCTCCATTTCTCTTTCCCTTCTCTCTCTCACTCTCTCATTTTTTTTTATGACGCACCCTATTTTTTGCCTAGACCGCCCTTTCGGGTTTTCAATCTAGCGGGCATCTCTTTTGCGTCTTTTTTTTTGACTCGATTAATGAGGAAGTGTGCATTGACTCTGGCTGAGGAGATGAGACATGTAATTTTACGGTGAAGACCTCTTGTAACTAAAGATGAGTGACATTGACTCGACTAAGGAAGTGTCCCTAGTATTGACTTCATGTATGTATATTTTTTGAATGACTCACGAAGGCAAGTAAGTCATTAAGAGAGAAGAGAAAGAAAGCCCCAGTTTGATTGGAAGAAACTGGGAGTATCGCAAAAAGAAGAGAAACCCCTAGGCTCGACAAGGAACGGAAAGCGATTCCAAATCTAAGAAAGTTGTTCAATCTTTTGGTGATTAATTCATTGGCAAATGAATCGTACAAAGATGTCATGACAAGTTCGAGAGGAATGTTGATCACCATAACGTTCTAGGGCTAAACATATCTTCTTTCTTGCATGAGACCGGACCCGAAGGTTTCCTACGTTCCTCCAGTGAAGAGGCTCAGGTCACCGTAGTTCTTGTGGATGCTCCATTCGTCGAGATGGTTGTTGCTTCGTCCTTTATCGGTGGAATGATGTTGATCTTGTACTTCTTTAATTGAGGGGGATTTTTTTTTATTTTATTTTTTTTGTGCTCTAACTTTTGCCTAGGTTGATTTGAGGATTTCAACCTAGCGAGTTTTTTTTTTTTTTTAATATCCCCCTTTGAAACATTGCTTGATTTTTCCATGGTCGTTGCTTTACCTTGCTTTGGCTTGATTTTGCAGTTGATGTTTTGATGTCTTCGTTGTTGATGCCGTCGTCGATGTTTAGCCCCTAGGCGTTCAAGTGATAGTCTTCGTTCTAAAACGTGTTTAGACATCTTTTCATCATTTTGCCAAGAGTTAAATTGAACAACTTGAAAGAGTGTATGAGGACAAGAACAACTTTTTATTTAATGATTGACTCAAAATTTAACATTGGACGAGAGAAAACATTAAGGCACACTAAAGAGGACTTTGACTCTTCTTTTTTTTTTTTTTTTTTTTTTTATTCCTATCACTAGGTAGAGAAAGAGAAACGGAGATTGTTTGCTGTAGTCCCCATTGTCGTTGTAGCCTTCCTTGCAGCATGATCTCTTGTTGAGGGCCCATTTCAAATCTGAGCCCCTTTTTTGATGAGTTCTTGCATGTTCTCACTCTCTAACTGTTGTTCTTCAACCACGGTAAACTCACCATTGTCAATCGAATCTTGGATGATGTTGCGGAGGGAGAAGCAATCCTCGGTGAGATGACCGCTGCATAGGTGATAGTCACACCACTTGTGCTGGGCATGGTTGCGACGTAACGGTTGTGGTTGCTTGTACCCTTGGAGAGGAGAAACTTGTCCCTTGGTTTTGAGAGCTTCGTAGGCTTCGGTGATGGTCATGCCATTGAGAGGGGTATAGACACGGTCGTTGGTGGCACCTTTGTGACTTTTGAGGGGTGAGCCACTTGAGCGTGCTTTACCGTGGACCTTTGCCTTGCTGTCGGTGAGCTCTTGCAAACGAGCCTTAAGTTCGGACACTTCTTCTTTATGAATTCTCCTCTCGAGATCAAGACGGGCTTGCCACAACTCATCCTTGCGGCGGGCATCCTCGACAAGTCTATCCATTTGTTCCCCCATGGCTCTTATTATGTTGAAGAGCCTTTCGTTGGACACGGAGATGTTCTCACCCTTGTTGTTGTTGCCGTTGGAAGCCATTGGACCTATTGAGAGAACACGGTCGATCTTAGGTTGGCCCCACAAACATATTTTGAGTAAAATAATTAACCCACAAACAAAGGAAAAAAGACTCAACCACATAAGAAAAATGATTTTTTTTTTATTATTTACAAAAGTCGGAAGGACGTGGTCCTTTTTGGGGTTTCTAGAAAAATAGTGAAATCGTCACACTAGTATATAGACCTTCTCGCGGTCCCATATACTCATCGGATTCCACAACGCTTGTGATTCCTACATGTGTCGGGATTAAACTAAATTAATGTAGTAAATCATACATGCGGGGACGGATTTTTATTTTTGTCCATAATGACCACTTGGGGACGGATTTTTATTTCGTCCATAACAACGAGTGGCATGTATGATTTGAAGACATTAGTTTAGGGAAATCTCGGCACATGGAAACCGACTTGAGTCACGGAGTGTTAGACCCTAACTAGAATTGTGTGGTTTGTGCTCGGCTAAAGAGAGGCTTAAAGGTGACCCCCGGCATGTAGTCGTGAACTACGCCACGGGCTGAGGTTTACCACTTCGGAAGAGTCAAGGTCGAGTGGAGCTTGAAACTTCCTAGGACGGGCCTCGACGGGTTGGACTTGTGCGACTCAATAGTGAGCAATTGATAAGAGTTGTGCGTGTAGTGTGAGGTCTAACAAGTGATAAAATATTTTTTTTTTCAAAGAAAGAAAAAACAAATAAGCACATATTTACAACTTTCGAATCACCCGTGTGACCGATAAAAATGAAATAGAAAATAAAAAGCAATTATGTACAGGCCCGGTGCCCACACACTGTCAAGACTGTCCATTCTGTTCACTGTTTCTGTTCTGGAAAATTTCCCAGACGCGCGCGCTTTGGGCTTTGAGGATGGGAGGCGCGCGCCTAAGGCACTAGAGGGCAGAGGCGCCCGCTTCTGGGCAGTACCTGCAAATCAGTGGGTTCAAGGGATTGCCTTGACCCTAAATTATAGAGCTTTTCCCCTGCAGACATTGTTAGCACAGAAACATGGAATTGAAGGACGAGATGGGAGGCGGGCGATTCTGGTTCAAAGGGTCGGACGCGCGCGCGTTAGGCCAAGACGGCCGAAGGCGCGCGCTTCCTACCCTTTTTACCATAATGCCCAGAAAACAGATATAAGAACACCAAAAGCAGAAAATGCAAGTTTAACCCTCTATGTCCCCAGCAGAGTCGCCACTGTAGATACCCAGGGGAACCACGGCTTGGCTAGAGCGTGTGAATTACCTAGGATGTCTACTAGATTTTAAGAGTCGCCACCCACGTTTTAGAGGAACGCGAGAAAACCTAAGAAAATAGCCTTTTTTATTGATTACGAAACCAAAGATTCTTGAGATGAAGGGTTCGGGGTTAGGTGACGGAGTGGGAAGTACATAAACACCCACTCCGCCCTGCTTACGCGGGTCTTGCTACTTTTGGTGTTCTTATATTTACATGTCCTTCAATTGATAAAATATGCTAACAACTACAAAGTAAAGATAAGGGGAAAATGAAAGCTAAATGATTTTATTGATTGAGTGTCTAATGGTTAAATGTTGAATATTTGCTAAACAATTACATTAAGAGATGAAATGGAATTAAATTAATATTGGAATGTTGGGATGTAACCTTGGCCAAACTTCAATAGTGAAGTGGCCTTTTGGTTGTATCCCTTTTTATGGAGATTGCATACTAGTAGGATACAAATAAAATAAGAGAATAGAAAAGTTGCACCTTTAGAAAAAGGACTTTGAACTTGGACTTGAAAATGGTTCTGTTGGAGGGAAATTGTTGTAGAACAATTTGTGTAGAGTCTTGTCACGAAGAACTCTTGTAGTATAGAATTGTGTATAGTGTGTGTGTAAGAAAAGTTTCAAGTCTAAGAAGAAGGTCCAAGAGAGGTAAAAGAGAGATGAAAAGAGATCCAAAAAGAGATGAAAAAGAGGCCCCCTCTAATGGTGGATTGGAGGGGTTTTTATAGTTGAAAGGGGTTGTTTTTGGTGCCAAGACGGAGTCACAAAGATTAGTTTCCCGGGCAAAATCATATAAAATGAGCAAGGGAGAGATTCTTGGACAGAAATCAGTAACTGACACGCCCAGACGCGCGCGCATCCCGTATAGTCGGCGGGAGGCGCGCGCTTCTGGCCCCAAAGGGCGGGGCGCGCGACTTTGAAATGGCGATTTTGACAGAATGGACTAGAAAGTTAACTCTGTTGTGCAGTTTGGTCCAAAACTGACGGAATCAGTTAGGAACTTAACCGAACTAACAGAAATTAACAAAAACAAGTAAAGTAAAAATGCTATCTATGCAATCGGGGTGAGAGGTCCAAGGCGGGGTGTCTACAGTTACCTCCTTCGTCTCCATCAGTCTCCCGCCAGACCAATGCTTATCAACGCCCACATACAAGTCGAGGTGTTGTCCCATTGAGGAATGCCACTCATCGGTACGGAAGTTTCGCGAAGCCATCCTTGCCTATTGTTGATGCTGTCCCGCTCCTTCACCGTGTTCAAATTGGGGTCCCGCACCACCACCTTGCTCAAATTGTGGTCATGCACCTGCATCTTGCTCATACGGTTGCCCCGCACCAAAGATATACTCAAGATCCATCGCAATAATGATGAAAAATCTCAAAAGCTCTCTTTTTCTCTCTTAAAGCTCGAGAAAAGCAAGGAAAAGTGGAGAGGAAAGAGACAGCCGGCGGCTGTTTATAGGGTCTGTCCAACAAAGGGACTAGCCACGCGGCCAGTGTGTCCAGGTGATGTGGCACGATCTCAGCCCTCCATCTCGCGCGCGCACAAGCAATCCCCGCATACGAAGATCAGCCAATCAGAAGGTTTCGCAGCGCGGCCTGTTACTCCTCCAGGCAAGAAATTTTACAATTTAGCCCCTCAGCTTATTTTTAATCCAAAATTAGCAAATCCAGTCCAGAAGACCGTGTAAATCACCAAACTTAACCAAATCCTGTCCGGAAGACCGCGTAAATCACCAAACTTAACCAAATCCGGTCCGGAAGACCGCGTAAATTACCAAGATTAATAAAAAACGGTCGGGAAGACAGCGTAAAACACCAAAACAATCTCTAATCAAAGGCTGGGAACGTCCTTAAACCCTAAAATTATGATTGGAGGTAGGAAACATCCATAAACTCGAAGGCGGATTAAAGAAACCGTCGTAAAAGCATTAAATAACCCAAAAAATTATAATTAGAGGTGGAATGCATCCATAAACCCTTCATGTTGAGAAAGTTATAGGCGTAACACCGTGCGAGCTTTAGATAATCGGCGTTACCTGTTACCGGATTCTGCGATGCTGAGGAACTGCACTTCTCAAAGTACCGTAGCTTACCGATAAGTTATGCGATTATGTACGCTCTATAGGAAGTTAGAATTCATTCCTCTTTTTGTTCTCGATTCTTTAAACTTCTTGTCGAACCGTGCATATGACCTCTCCTCTTTCCCCAAGTAAAGTCCATCTGCAACGACTTTATTTGTTCTACGATGATTCTTTTCTGTAAAGTCTATCTGCAACGACTTTATTGTTCAACGATGTTTCGTTTCTTTTTGGTTTCCTCCTTTTTACCTCTTTCCCAAAGTAAAGTCCATCTGCAATGACTTTATTTGTTCTACGATGATTCGTTTCTGTAAAGTCTATCTGCAACGACTTTATTGCTCAACGATGTTTCGTTTCTTTTTGGTTTTCTCCTTTTTATCTCCTTCCCCGGTAAAGTCCATCTACAACGACTTTATTTGTTCTACGATGATTCATTTCTGTAAAGTCTATCTGCAATGACTTTATTGCTCAACGATATTTTGTTTCTTTTTATTTTCTCCCCAGTAGGGTCCACGTGACTTTATTGCTTGACGAATATTTGTCTATCCCCAGCAAAAATACGATGTCTCGTTTCTTTCTCCCCCATGTTCTCAAACTATGTCTGGCTTGATTCCCTTTGGATACGTAGGTATCCTGACTTAGGTTCAGCCACTCGACCAACTTGGTCACCTTCTCTCTCATTCCTCTCTCAATTTGGAACTCAGGTTTCAGATCGGTTCCTTTTCTTAATCAACGACCCTCCATGCCTTGCAAGAAACATCGCCGAGGAGCTACTGTTAGTACCCAACCTGAAAATGAGTTATTAGGCATTCTAGAACTCATAAGGACCTCCCAGGTATTTATGAACTGCGCAAGACTTATCCAGGATTTCCCAAAAAGGCCAGATAAGGAGATATTGACGACCTGATCGGATGAAGCTACAAAGATAGACGTTATCTCATCATCCTCCAGAGTCTAAGATGATCAAAGCATTGGGAACCGAACCAACCACTTGGACCGGCCGGGCGGCCAATCTAGGAGGGGCCAGGCGGTCACTCCTTCTTGTCAGAAACCCTAAAAATAGGTGACCTCACTTCATAATTTCGACACAATTCTCTCCCCCGAGTTCTATAGCCTAAACTTACGGCAGAACTCTCTCTCTAAGCCTTTATAGAAATCCCGAAGGTCCGACGAATCCGCGGAAGAGATTCGACTTTGTTCTTGTCAAGATTGGTGATAATTCTACATGTTTTCTTAGTTTAGATCTGATTTATGCTAGTTTCATTATGTTTATACACCTATATTCATGTGATTCATAACGTGTTCTTCATGTTCTTGCTAGAATTCATAATATGCTCTACATCTAGGGTAGCGATCTTCATGCTTATGTGTTCATTCATACATGTTCATGATAGTCTTATTATTATGCTAGATCTACGGCTTATCCCATGCATAACATGCTAGATCTAATGTTTTAATCCCTACTTATAATGCATAGCCGATGATGATCAACGAGATCCAGGAACTACTTCTAAACCTTAAACTTTAGGTAATTACTCCCATGATCAATAACTCTCCAAGGATGAATATGAGGACTACACGTTGATCTTATCAATGGTATTATCACTATTGTAGGATGTGATCATCTTGCATGATTCTTTCTCCTCCCCCTTCATTATGCATGATCCCACTTCTTCTGTCACGACCCGAAATCTAGGCTCTATTTTATTAGTAATTAAATGATTTTTATTTAATTATTTGCTTATTTAATTATTTAAAGTGTTATTTATTTAAATAATTATGTGTGCATTCTATGTGTTATAATATTTGTGCCTAGCATTTTATTCGAGTTATTTGGGCTAGTGTAGAAGTTTTGGGTCTTACTTGTTAGTAGGGAGTGTAGTTTGTGTGTAGTGTGTGAGAGGGGGTCTAGTTGTAACTTTTTAAAATTATTTCCCCCTACTCCTCCTCCCTCACCTTCTCCCTCACCCTACCCTCTCCCATTCCCAGCAAACCTCTCTCTCTCTCCTCCTTGGGTAAGCTTTTTCTCATCCTTCTTCTCTCTTCATTTACTTCTTCTTCCTCTCATCTTCTCTCATTTCTTAAAACTTGAACATTGTTTAGATCGTCGATAGGTTCGTAGGAAGCCAAAAAGATTTGAATTCCGTCGACTTGGAGAAATCCGGGTAAGTTGCTTTTCCCCCTATTTTATGCTAGAAATGCTATTCCATGTTTACTTGATGTATTGAATGCTATTTATTGCATCTTGAGTTGATTTGGGAGTGATTGGCATTTTGTTCATTTTTGTAACATTGTGGTATTTGAATCACCCTTGAGTGAGGTCCCTAGGTGATGTTGTTGGAGTTCTTGTGGCTCAAAATGGTGTAGATACCTTAGTTCCCTTCTTGGTAGTGTTGAAATGGTAAAGATTTGGTTTGTATTGGTTTTGGGGTTGTCAATGGAGGATACCCAGAAATTTGGCCGGAATTTGCCTTCCCGGACCAGGAGGCGCGCGCATCCTCCCTTAGGAGGGCGCGCACCTTAGACCACCCTGAATCAAGACCTTCTGTCCTAA
>JAOWBW010001929.1:66684-107484 GCA_026119855.1 Campanula takesimana | reverse complement strand
TGGCATGGAACTTAAATTTTAAAGAAGGTTCAAACATATAGCATATAACAAATTTATGATACATAAGATAAACATGTTACCCATCAAGTTTAGTCACTAAATTAATCTCCATTAATTTAAGCATGATATTATGTGTCATTAGTTTCTCTATTATTATGAGGATGAGACTATTTGAACTTTGGTTATTATCTTCAAATCAAGATAACAAAATGCGGCCGAACTAAGCCATAAGGCAACCACAATTCCGCACTAATCCAAGAAACCAAGAAAGTAGTCCATGTGGCCGAAACTAAGCAATAGATGGTCTCGATGAACGTAGGCCAATTGCATTCACAATTCCACATGGATCTCCAATCTTCGAATCCAGAACTTTGTTTCTCAATTTTAGCAATTATGAACTCTTCATAATTCTAACTTCGTTTTATCTTTGAATCTTTGATTACGATCAAGTTTGGGAAACACAGTCTCGAGAACGTAGGCTAGCCATCCAAACCTTGAACCAATCTCAGAATTCAACAGACTAAAACAAATAGGAAATTCAAACCCCAAGATCCACACCCGCGACCTAAAGGCCGCACCCGCGCAAGACCCGGAGGTCCGACCGGGTTGCCTACTAGGTCCGGTCGGACCCTTCAAAAAATCTGATTTTTAAAGTTCCAAAATTTGTCCCAAATTGTTTTTCCGACTCAATTAGGATTTGGTGTTCTTGGTGATCCAATCACCATGATCATCAAAAACCTTGAATAAACAATTTATTCATGAATCTGTAGATTATCAAAACTTTGATCAAATCAAAATTGATAACCCAACAATTTAGAATCCAACATAATTTTTTTATTGCGATTGAATAGTGCTATTAAAGTTTATAAAACAATAAACCACATAAAACGCATATAACACATAAACATCATAATCTCAATATTCAAATCATGCTAGGTACATAAACAATTTATATACACACAACATGATTATGTATTGAAATAATCAACATGAACGGGGCTCTGATACCACTGTTGGGTTTCGAGGCAACATGCACAGCGGAATATAGCATTTATATTTTATGAAACCCAAAGCCTATAGATCCATTCATATGATTATGTCAAATACATCTACAATGAATGCTAGAATACTAACCCTTGAAGTGTTTGAATTTTCGGATCTTCAGTCTTTGTTCTTCGCGCTTCTTGAAATCACGAACGCAGGAACACGACCTCAAGGCTTGGATCACGAACTTGGAGGAGTTGATAGCAACGCCCTCTATATTTATCCAACGCGAACGAATCTCAAGAACTCTTCTTGATCCGGATTGCTAGACCCAATAGAACACGTTTCTATTATGAAGGCTATATGAAAATATTGTTCTTGTTCTTGGGAAGAAGAAGAACATATTTTTTTCTCTTGGAGGTTCTCTAATTGATCAAGTATCAATTATATCTGATTAGGGTATTGAGAGAAGTATTTAAACTCATTAAACCTAAACCCTTTAGGAGAAATAGGTTAAATCGCGTCACAATACTAAATCAGGAATTCTGGCCCGAACAGGACCTGCTCGGCCGAGTCCTTTGAGGTGCTCGGCCGAGCGCCTCTGCTCCAAAAAATAACCGAGTCTCTGTAACTCTTGCTCGGCCGAGCACCACCAGAAACTTGATTTTAGCCCTTTAAATAATTCGTTCTTTTGTGTGTGACCCCATAGGATTATATTAAGTCGGCAATGAGTCCAAACACATTTGTACTCATAAATCATGAGCGGACTCTAGCAAGCCATCATGACTACCCAATTAATTTAACTTGTCAAAGTTCGCGAATCCTTTATAGAACATATTACAATCTCTTTGTTTCACGATGTCTATTGAACGTAAGCCATGGTCAATGATCAACTTACATAGTCCAATGCTTTCACGATCCCGAATGTATTGATAAGACAAATATTATTTGAGCACGGCCATGCATTTCATCAATACCATTCATCGAGTGGCCAAAGCTTGACATCTCTCTTGACGAGGAACAAATCCCATCTTGGCTTATTACTCTTCCCTACATGTTTCCGATTATGCCAATCATATTATTTATAGCTACCCGGTTAGGGGTAACCTTTGAATATGTCAAACATAATGTTCATCAAATGGAAGACTGTAATAACCTCAAGTCTAAAGATTCCAGTAATATAACTATATGAGACTTAATTATGACATTGTGACCATGACATAAATCTCATACGGGTCGGTACAGTATTTTTTCTCCAACAATTACCCATAAGTTTAATTGTATCCCATACACCATAATCATCATATGATTATCTATTAAACTTATACTAACAATTAATCATAATTATCAGGGATGAGGATTATTATAATAAACATGCAAAGGATATAATAATCAACATTCAATATCTTTATTAAAACATAATCAATAGATAACATTAATCGTTCTCATAACGTGCTTAGAGTATACAACACCAACAGTAACACCATAAGTAGGGAAATCATGTATAGTCCACATAAGCACAGCCGTAACGTAAATTATGAGCCAGAGTACTTATCATAAGTATTTACACCATTCACCCATAAATCTTTTAACTCATTAATCAATGACCACAAATAAATATCTATCTCCTTTCCTGGATAACCAGGAATAAGCAAAGTTGGCATTGTAAACTCTTTCCGCATGCACCTCCAAGGTGGAAAGTTGTAAGGAACCACAACAACGGTCCATGTGCTATGGTTAGCATTCATATATCCAAATGGATTAAACCCATCAGTAGCTAGCCCTAGCCTTATGTTTTGAGGTTGTGCTGCAAAAGCAAGGTAGTCAAGTTGGCATTAGAAAATGAATATTAAGATCTTTCATAGTATAAACTTTACCTAATGAAGCACATAAATTACTTACCTCACAAAATCTGTCGTAGGCACTCCTTAGTGATTCACCATCTTGTTTCTTGAAGGATTCAAACTCAGCAATGCAATCGTAGAGTCTGTTGTCTTTCACCTGCTCGTCACCTTCAAAGTATGCAAGGAGCTTGTTCCAGCATTCTTGAGCCGTGGAGCACAAGTCAATAAGTTTGTATTGCTTGTCATCCAAACCACAAGAGATAATGTGGCATGCTTTCCATCTAGGGCAGCAGAAAGTTTGTCGTCGTCGGTCCATTTCTCTCTGGGTTTCTCAATCAAAGTTTCATCAATCTGAACATGGGTTTCCTGTTCAGTTTCTCGATCAGCATGTTGTGTCAGCGGAGTGGAGGGAATAGGTCTGTAGGTGGTTGAAACTTTTAACGGAATGATTGGACCACCTTCTATGACCTTCATCAACCGGTCATCGATTGAGTTCATATACTTTATCATACGAGATTTCCAGACACCAAACTCGTTGACATTCAACAACGGAATGGTGGTGATGTTGAATGACTGCATGATTTTTCCTGCCATGGTATCGGCAAACAAGCTGCAAAGCTTGGAAATTTCTTTCAAAATTCCAAGCTCTGATACCAATTGTTAGGCCCAATTGGTAGGAAAATAGGCTAGAGGGGGGGGGGGGTGAATAGCCTAATTAAAACTTTTTCAAAGAAACACTTTTATAAATGCAAAGTCACTTATCAGATTGCAAACTATTTTCAGTAAGCGCAGCGGAGAAGATATGACTTGTTTTAACTCACACAAAATCAGTTTATAAAAGGGTTTTGAGAGCTTGGTTTAAACACAAAGTAGTTTCTAAAAGTTCAATGCAGTTTCAAGAGATTGGTCAATGGAAATGATGATGAGTCAGCAAGAACAGTAATGATTTGCCGGTGATAGAGTTCCAACCGGCAAGGACAGTAAGTAACAGAGGACACAGAGATTTGGAGAGGTTCACAGTGTAAATACTGCTACGTCCACTACCAAGTTTGGTCAGAACTTGGATTTGGGTTAAGAGCACTATTAAATATCCCTAGTCTATTACAAGAGCGGCTTTGCCGGATACAAAGACTAAATTCTAGAGATAGTTTAATGAATCGTAAAGCAAATATCTGACCAAGTGTATTTGAGCGGCAAGTTCAAAAGAACTTATCTCACTCAGGTGGGTGTGTGAAAACTCAGACAACGTATTCCTTAAAATAATCTAGTTCGGGAATACTAACAGTGTTGTAGAGTTTGTGCACAAGTGTATGTCCTATTAAATGATCTAATGATTATCTGGACATGGAATGTTTGAGCTTCAATGAATGCTGCAAACAACCAACTCTCTTCAATGCACTAAAATCACCAACCTTCTTCAATGCACTGAGTCCTCTATATATAGGAGGAGTTAATGTCTTAGCTTGTTGAAGAAGGATAACATTTGAATTTCCAGCTGGGTAGGTGAGGAGCATTTAATGCAGTATCCTTGGCATTAATGGCGAAGATACGCGTGCCTTAAAAGTCTGATGGGTAAAGACCCCTTTGTCTCAACCGGTTACCTGCAAAAGCAAGTAGAGACAGAGTATAGCTAAAAGTAGCTATGTGTCAGACGGCGTAGAAATCATTACAGAGCAGGTAAACTACTTTATGATAAAACAGTATAGAGACAATCAGCAATGTTGACTTAATGAAATGATGTCACCTGACTGATAGTGCAGACTGTCTATCATATCGGCATGTTGTGAATGGAGTTGATCGGCAACTTCTTTAATAAGTTGATCGGCAACTTCTGTAGCAAGTTGATCGGCAACTTGTTTACTGGTCTGCTGATTTGCTTCCTCTTGCTGGTTTGTCTTGAATGAAGAGTTTAAATACACCTGTGCTGATCACAAAGGATCCTAAGGGCACCTTAAAAAGGTTCTAATAAAATTGGGGACCCTAAGTGTAGACATGATTGGGATTAAGTAATTCTAGGACCTAGGTATCTATTTGAACAACAATCTCCTCCTAATTACTTAAGTCCAATCACCCTTAAAGCTAAAGACATCTCTTATCTTAGGGAAAAGATTTCTAAGGATATCTAGGTATAATCAAATCCTAAGGTAAGTCACACTAGATGTCTAATGCAAAAGGTGGATTCACCAAATAAATGGTGAAGCCGGTTCAAGGAATCGGCAAGAGTGATGATCTGCAAAAGGAAATAGCACAGAATAATGCAGATAACAACACAAATATAAGAAAAACATATTAGCACAATAAAAATTTTATAAGCAAAGAAATTTGTCTGTGAAGGTCTTCAATAAGATATCTACATCATAGGCTATGTGACTCAAGGATCAGCAGCTGGAGGATCAGAAATCTTGGGATCTGCTGCTGGAGTTGAGTCCTTTGTAGATTCAGACTTCCTAGCCTTCTTTCTTGCTTTTTCTTCTTTTCTTTCAGCTTTCCTCTTTGCCTTGCTCTGCCTTCTCTGAGCACTCTCTAATCTATCAGATAACATCTTGTTGTTTGCCTCGAGAGCAGCAATCTTCAATTTGGCTTCAAGAAGTTCATTCTGAATATCAGCAAGTTTCTCATCAGAGGCTTCAAGTTTGCTGCGGGTGTCATTGTGCTCGGCAAGTAAGATTTTCTGTTGAGTGACAAGAGAGCCATTTAACTCAGACAGATTGAAAACGCGTTCAGTTCTTTCTTGCAGCAGATTTTTCATGTCATTGTAAACAGATGTCCTGATTCTGATCACATCCTCCTCCTGATTGGACTTATGAATCTGCTTAGATAGCTCCTTCGTGGATTGTTTGAACAGGTCCGCAATGGAGTGGGAGAAGTCAACCAAATCACCACGAGTAGGAGGCGCATTCTGATTAAAATCATCTCCTTCTTCAAAGCAATGAAAATCATAGAGGCTGTTGAAGACAATGGGTCTATCAACATAGATCGGTGCAGCAAAAGAATTTGGATTTCGGAGAACCAGAGAAGGGACAAATTCTTCATTATCCAGATCAGCATCCTCGATCTGTACCTCATCGGCAACAATCTGCATATCATCGTCAGAAATAACGATCGGCAGAGGATAAGAAGGAACAGGAACAGGAGGTGGAGGCAAAGAAAAAATTCTTTGAAGCACAGGATCTCCATCATCGGCAAGATCTAAGTCATCGGCAGAACCATCATCAGCAGAAACAAGATCGGCATCATCAGCAGGAGCAGCAACAATCTCGGTAGCGGAAAGAACTTCAATAGGAATGAATGTGGAGATAATATCATCGGCAGGTCTAGGATAAACAATCTCCAGAGGAAAGTCTGGATGGATAATAACGTCTCTATCCCCTGAAAGATGAAAGATGCCGTTGTCTTCCATAGAAAGCAGCAAAGCAAGCTGAAACTCCAAACAAGCATAGCCTTCCAATATCATGATTACCAATCTGGCATTCAGCAGCCTAGATGTGTAAACCATGTGATCGACACGCTGACGAGGATGAAACATCGGCAGAGTAATGGCAAGTGCAGCTGATTTGACTAAGTGCACAAGACCACGAGCGTTGAGATGCCGATACTCCAGAATTTCTTTAAGTTCATCATTGATCATAGAGCATCTCCTCATCCAACCATTTGAAGTGATGAGAACTTCTTTAGGAGATAGACCAGGGAGAATGACCTTACCACCTATCTTCAGTTTGCCAGGTAGTAGACATCTAGGTTCATAGACAATCTTTCGCTTCAGTCTAGAAATCCGAGGAGTCTTTCCCTTTGTACGAATACGGTCATCTTTGATCCATGGAAAGAATATTGGTCTGTCACTGGTTGAGGCACCAGAAGAGAATGGATGCTTGGTGACATGAGGGTGATCTTTGCCAAACGGAAGTGGACGCCTTTGTAGGGTATACTTGAATGATAGCCTCGGATGAACATTAAAGAGAGGCTGTCCAAAGCTGTTGGAAGGGATAGAAACATTGGTAGTGTACCAATTTGAGCACATCATATCCTTCCCATTCTGAAAATAATCATAGCTGGGAGGTGGAGAAGTATCAACAGCATCAGGATCAACAAAAGCTTGTTCTCCAACCTCCATGTAATCAGCAGGATCAGCTTCATCAACATGATTTCCATCGGCACGAACATTAGTTGGAGCAGGAAGAGGGAGGGGTGAAACAACAGTCGGCAATCTGAATAAAGGCTGTAGAAGAATTTCTTCGAATTGTAAGCTAGCAGCAATTTCAACATCCAAATTAGGAGTACTTCCTTCAGTACCTCCTCCCAATTCCACAACCTCCTTAATACCAGTAGGGGGACAATCTGTATTTCAGGAGTAACTGCAACTAACTGAGTGTCTGTAGTTTGCTCAGCAAGATGAGTGTCAGTAGTTTTCTCATCAGTCTCTCCTCCTGAAACAGATACATCCATCTGTTGAGTGTCTATAGTTGTCTCAACTGGGGCAGGTAGGTCGGTAGATACTTCAATCAGAGGTTGAGTGTCAGTAGTTGTCTCAACTTGAAATTCCACTATCTCCTTAAAATGTTCATCAGCATGACTTCCTTCAACACTACTATCATCCTTCAATACAGATTCTGCAAAGACTTCAGCAGAGGGAGCTTTAGTCATGACAGTTCTGATTGGCATCTTGTCACTATCTGTTGTAAGTGAAGTGGAAGGAGAGTCAGCAGTAACTTTGTGAGCACAAACTAAATCACCAAATAAATCAGCACCATCATCATCAGCATCACTATCAGTAGAATTGATGGAGACGATAACGGAGGAGTCAGCACGAGAGCGGACAACAGAAGAGTTTGAGAAGAATTCTTTGACAAGATCCACAAATACTGAACTAACTCCTGATGGAGTGATGAACGAATCAAGCAGGGACCCAATAATAAGATTCTTCAAGAAAACCCCGTCGGCTTCGTCGTTGAAGTAGTCGGAGTCAACATAGCCTCCGTAGATATCTTTTTCGCCGGACATTGTCTGCAAAATTACTCAAACAACTCTCAATGTTAGAAATAAAGACAAATCAAACCATAAATGATTAGAAATGAGTAGAGTATAAACATTAACACTTACCAGATTATGAATAGATGAACAAATAAAACGATGAACTGATAATCTGGAAAGAGGAGAGATAGAGAGAATAGAGAGCAGAGAGAAAAAAATGGCGGAGAAAAAGCTTAATGGAATTTTGAAAGGCGTTATATATGTTATGGGGGAGAGAGAGAATATGAGAGGGCAAGGGAGAGAAATAACTGTACCTATAATCTCGAAGAACGTGCGCACGCAAAAATTAATGCGCACACAAATCAGTAAGGTGAACAGTTAAAAGTAAGAGGGAGAAAGGGTAAATTAGTCAAAAATAAAATAGAAGTGATGATGACCTGTTTACCTGCTGATGTATCGCATTAAATGGAATACATCTTGACACGATTTTGGATAAGAAAGGTACACACACGTGTCAGGGAGATGGTGTGACCGATGTACCTTTGATTTGATTGCTCACGTCATGTGTCAGGAATCTTAACTTTTGCAGAGACGTGCTGATTTGATTTTATCAATCGGCAAGATAGCTTGAATCGGCAAAATGATTGAATCGGCAAGATATTGAATCGGCAAGATATATAGATAGAATCGGCAAGATGATTTTGACAAAATTTTGATCGGCAGACTAACACAAGTAGCAAAGTTAGCACAATTTTAACCATAAAAATCAATCATACCTAATTCACCTCTGAGGAATTCAAATCTTTTTTGATCTAAGGGCTTTGTCAGTATGTCTGCTCTTTGGTAATTGGTATGAACTTTGAGCAGCACTACATTCCCCTTTTCAACATGTTCCTTCAGAAAGTGATACTTGATGTCTATGTGCTTGGTTTTGGAATGCATGACCGGGTTGTTTGAAACTGAGATTGCTGATTAGTTGTCACAATAGATGGGACAAATTTGAGATGGAACTTCATAGTCAACCAGCCGCTGCTTCATCCATAGAATCTATGAACAGCAACTGCCGGCAGCTATGTACTCAGCTTCAGTAGTGGAAGTGGAAATTGATGCTTGCTTCTTACAGGACCAAGACACCAATCTATCACCAAGAAATTGGCAAGTTCCACTTGTACTCTTTCTGGTCACCCTACAAGCTGCAAAGTCTGCATCTGAGTAACCTATTAGATTGAAAGATGAATCTCTTGCATACCATAATCCAAGGTTAGCAGTGCCACATAAATATTTAATAATACGTTTTACAGCCTGCAGATGGGATTCCCTAGGGTCAGCTTGAAACCTGGCACAAACACAAACAGCAAACATAATATCTGGTCTACTGGCAGTAAGATAGAGGAGTGAGCCGATCATACCTCGGTAGACTGTTACATCTACTTTCTTACCAGACTCATCCTTATCTAAGTGAATGTTAGTGCCCATCGGTGTGCTTTGAGAGTGAGCATTGTCAAAGCCAAACTTCTTGATAAGTTCTTTGGCATACTTGGCTTGACTGATGAATATTCCCTCATGGGTTTGTTTGACTTGAAGTCCAAGGAAATATGTTAGTTCACCCATCATGCTCATCTCGAACTTGCTCTGCATCAGTTTCTCAAATCTCTTGCAAAGTGATTCGTTAGTGGAACCAAAAATAATATCATCGACATAAATTTGAACAAACAATGAATGACCCTTATGCTTGGCAACAAATAAAGTAGTATCGATTTTACCTCGAGTGAAGCCTAAGCCATCGCTAAGTAAGAACTTAGATAGGGTTTCATACCATGCTCTTGGAGCTTGCTTTAGGCCATAGAGAGCTTTCTTCAATCGGTAGACATGATCAGGCTTCTTGGAGTCCTCAAAACCTGGTGGTTGTTCAACAAAAACTAGTTCTTGGAGTTCTCCATTCAGGAAGGCACTTTTCACGTCCATTTGATATAGCTTGAATTCTTTGAAGGCATCATAGGCTAAGAAAAGTCTTATAGCTTCCAATCTTGCAACAGGAGCAAATGTCTCATCGTAGTCGATTCCTTCCTCTTGACGGTAGCCTTTAGCAACTAATCTTGCTTTGTTTCTAATGATTTTCCCAGCTTCATCCAATTTGTTCCTGTAAACCCACTTAGTACCAATAACTTGCTGAGAAGTTGGTCTTGGCACAAGTTCCCATACTTTGCATCTTTCAAACTGATTCAGTTCCTCTTGCATGGCTTCAACCCAACCAGGATCGGCAAGAGCTTCTTCAGTCTTCTTTGGTTCTATATTGGAGACCATAGCAGATGAGAAAAGGCTTTCAGGAAATGCTCTACTAAGGTTCCTTGTTAATCTGGGACCAAAGACATCACCAATCACATTTTCTAATGGATGATCACGAACTGTTCTGACTTCTCTCGGCACATCTTGTCTTACTGATTCTTGTTGTAAGGATTCTAGAGGAGGATCAAGATCAGCAGATGGTGTAGGAGAAGAACTTTGAGTGAGAGGTGGATGAAAGCTTGGAGGATTAGGTCTTATAACAGAAATTGGTTGAGGGCTAGATCTGTCTTCAGGATGATCAGCAGAGTTTGCATCGGCAAACGGATTATGAAATTCATCAGCAGGTTCTGGTTCTGCCGATGAAGGAAAATACGGAGCATCTGCTGATTCTTCTGCTGAAATGACTGGATCAGCAGCTGGTACTTGATCTGCAGGATTAGTATTACTGGATTCACCTATCTCATGAGCACTAGACACATTAGTACTATTTGGAGCCTTGTCAGACTCTAACAAATCAAATTCATCAAAGGTTACATGAACAGATTCAACAATTTTCAAAAGTTTCTTATTGAAAACTCAAAAGGCCTTACTGTGTTTAGCGTATCCAACAAAGATTCCTTCATCAGCTTTCTCATCAAATTTACCTCTGTGCTCTTTTCCATTGTATAGCACGTAACATTTGCAGCCGAATATCTTGAAGAATCCAATGTTGGGAATTCTGCCTCTCCAGAGTTCATAAGGAGTCTTGTTATGGAATTTGTTGATTAGAGATCTGTTCTGGGTGAAGCAGGCTGTATTGATCGCTTCAGCCCAAAAGTACTTCGGCAGCCTGGCTTCGGCAATCATGGTCTTACCAGCTTCAATGAGAGTTCTGTTCTTCCTCTCAACAACACCATTTTGTTGTGGTGTACCGGCAGCTGAGAAGTTGTGGTCTATACCATGATCATCACAGTACTGAGCAATACCATTGTTCTTGAATTCAGTGCCGTTGTCTGATCTCATACAGATGATATCGCTTTCTTTCTGAGTTTGTAGTAGTCTGAATAACTTGGTGGCAACAGCATAGGTGTCATCTTTGTGACTGAAAGTTTCCACCCAAGTATATCTAGAGAAATCATCTACTACAACCAAGGTGTATCTACTTCCCCCGATACTTGCTGTAGATGTGGGGCCAAATAGATCCATATGTAGCAATTGGAGGCACTTAGAAGTTGACATGCAGGGCTTGCTTCGGAAAGATGACTTATGTTGTTTTCCAAGCTGGCAGGCCTTGCATTTCTTTGCTTGATCAGCAGACACTTGAGGCAGACCGGTAACAAGATTTGAACCGGCAAGCTTGGATAGATATTTGAAGTTCAAGTGACTGAGTCTCTTGTGCCATAGCCATGAGTTCTCACTGATGTTCTTAGCTACAAAACAAACATTAGCAACACCAGTAATAGCACTTAAGTCTACTGCATAAATGTTACCTTTACGTTTGGCAGTGAGAAGAGTTTCATTGGAAGCAATGTCTTTCACATAGCAACTGGAAGTAGTAAATACGCATTGCATTCCTTTATCACAGAATTGTGATATTGATAGAAGGTTGTGTTTCAGACCATCCACTAGAGAGACCTTCTGTACAGTAACTGCACCTCTCTTGATGGTACCTATACCGACGATTTTTCCTTTGGCATTATCACCAAACACTACTGGGGGAGCTGATGCTTCGATAGTATCGGCAAGAAGATCTGCAAATCCTGTCATATGTCTAGAGCAGCCACTATCTAGAATCCACAAATCCTTGCTTGCACCAGTTGAGGCCATGAAGCATTCCTGAAATAAAACGGTATGCTTATGGTCCCCCTTATTCAAGGGTCCGAGGGTTAGTTCCTCTTTGGCAACCACATCTGGCCACCACTTGAGGATGAAACCTCAGTGGGTCCAGATAGGTGCTTCAAGAGGCATTCATTAGCCTTGTGACCATAATCAAAACAATTAGAACATCTCACATGACTGATAGGCTGTGGAGTCGGTAGAATATCATTCTGTTTAGTCGGTGCATCGGCAGAACAAGGGAATTGAGCAGGCACAAACTTAGTAGGTTTAAAGTGCTAGCATTGCCTTTCTTTCCATTCTGTTTACCTTTGGCAGTTACCTTTTTAGGCACTTGTCCATCGGCAGCAGAGGAGGTCAGATCGGCAGCACTTGCTCTGCTGATGTAATCACCAAGAATACCGTTATCGGCAGACTCAGTATCAGCAACCTTAACATATCTTTGTTTGTGCTTATCATTCCTTTTGTTCTGGTTCTTAGGATACTTCATTGCCACAGCACTGTATATTGGCTTAGCATCCTTATGCACTGAGTTAACAGGATTACATTCAACTTTCTCATCCTTTTTCTCGGTAGCACAAGTTTCAGTAGAGCTACTGCTGCTGGAATCAAATCCTAACCCAGATTGGTCCTTATATGACATTTGGGTCTGTAGGATTGTTTCAACAGCAACTCTAGATTTTGTGTAAGAATCAACAATCCTTGAGAGATGATTGTTTCTTTTCACAAGATCTTCGATCTGAGCTATCAATACTGCTACTTGGCATTTGAGATCCAGGTTTTCTTTCTTTAAAGAAATGGACTCAAGCTCGTGTCCTTTGAGAACCGAAAGTTCAGACATAAGCGAGCTATTCTCGTTAGAAATTCTTTTGAAATCAGCAGCCATCACTTTATGAACGCTACTCAGCTTCTCATGATCGATAAAAAGTTCATCCATTGTCTCTATCATTTCAGCTTTGGATATTTCAGGACAAGGATCAGCTAAAATTTTAGGAGCAGAGGCAATGGGTCCAGGAGAGAAGTCAGGTAGGGAAGAGATGGGTTTTGATATGTTTTTGGCAATGCTAGATTGTTCATTGAATAATAGTTTTCTGGTCATCGGTAAGGATTTTGATTTGTTGGTGGTAAATTGAGAAGAGTTACACTGGCCATAGAGTGAGGTTCCCACTTGGTGTACTTTGTATCCATATGGGTTTCCAGCATTGACACTTATTTCTTTGAAGTGTGGTTGAGGTCTTCCAGCAGATTCTTCTTTGACTGGAGTTCTTGGTGGAGATGGATCTCGGTAGACTGGAGTCGGCAATGATGATACATCGGCATCTTCCAAATCTAGGGCGACAAAACTTACATCGGCATCTTCATCTTCATTGGCATCTTCATCGGAATCAGTTTCACACCAAACCGGCAAGGCCTTTTCTGTGCTTTCATCGGCAACAAAGCTTCTAGACTTAGGATGTCTCTGGTTGAATGACTTCCTCCTGTATTCATATTTTGGTTGAGGACATTTAGAAGCAAAGTGACCAGGTTTTCTGCAGTTAAAGCAGACCAGATCACCTTTGTTGTTCTTTCCATCGGTAGCACTGGTAGAGGGTTTATTGTAGCTTGCTGGTTTCTGAAATGGTGGTGTGAAGGATTTTGGTTGCTGGTAGTTTCCTTTCTGCATCCTTTTGAAGTCTTTAAACCTTTTGTAGTTCCTAGCGAAGGCGGCAAATTCGTCTTCTTCCATAGGTTTTTCTGAGGTTATTTCATGGGTATTGGAACTGCAGGATGTTTGAGGTGGATCTATAGGAGGGAATTTGTTTGAAGGAAAGGATATCTGTGACTGAGCTGATAGAGACAAGTTTTTGAAATTTTTGTCGAGAACGTTAAGTTTTTGCAGTTCTCTCTCATACAGAAATAGACTAGACACAAGATTCTGAATAGAAGTCTTGTTTAAGTCTCTCACTTCTCTAACAGCGGTGACCTTAGTATGATACTCATTTCCCAAAGAACTTAGAAAATGAATATTAAGATCTTTCATAGTATAAACTTTACCTAATGAAGCACATAAATTACTTACCTCGCAAAATCTGTCGTAGGCACTCCTTAGTGATTCACCATCTTGTTTCTTGAAGGATTCAAACTCAGCAATGCAATCGTAGAGTCTGTTGTCCTTCACCTGCTCGTCACCTTCAAAGTATGCAAGGAGCTTGTTCCAGCATTCTTGAGCCGTGGAGCACAAGTCAATAAGTTTGTATTGCTTGTCATCCAAACCACAAGAGATAATGTGGCATGCTTTTCCATCTAGGGCAGCAGAAAGTTTGTCGTCGTCGGTCCATTCCTCTCTGGGTTTCTCAATCAAAGTTTCATCAATCTGAACATGGGTTTCCTGTTCAGTTTCTCGATCAGCATGTTGTGTCAGCGGAGTGGAGGGAATAGGTCTGTAGGTGGTTGAAACTTTTAACGGAATGATTGGACCACCTTCTATGACCTTCATCAACCGGTCATCGATTGAGTTCATATACTTTATCATACGAGATTTCCAGACACCAAACTCGTTGACATTCAACAACGGAATGGTGGTGATGTTGAATGACTGCATGATTTTTCCTGCCATGGTATCGGCAAACAAGCTGCAAAGCTTGGAAATTTCTTTCAAAATTCCAAGCTCTGATACCAATTGTTAGGCCCAATTGGTAGGAAAATAGGCTAGAGGGGGGGGGGTGAATAGCCTAATTAAAACTTTTTCAAAGAAACACTTTTATAAATGCAAAGTCACTTATCAGATTGCAAACTATTTTCAGTAAGCGCAGCGGAGAAGATATGACTTGTTTTAACTCACACAAAATCAGTTTATAAAAGGGTTTTGAGAGCTTGGTTTAAACACAAAGTAGTTTCTAAAAGTTCAATGCAGTTTCAAGAGATTGGTCAATGGAAATGATGATGAGTCAGCAAGAACAGTAATGATTTGCCGGTGATAGAGTTCCAACCGGCAAGGACAGTAAGTAACAGAGGACACAGAGATTTGGAGAGGTTCACAGTGTAAATACTGCTACGTCCACTACCAAGTTTGGTCAGAACTTGGATTTGGGTTAAGAGCACTATTAAATATCCCTAGTCTATTACAAGAGCGGCTTTGCCGGATACAAAGACTAAATTCTAGAGATAGTTTAATGAATCGTAAAGCAAATATCTGACCAAGTGTATTTGAGCGGCAAGTTCAAAAGAACTTATCTCACTCAGGTGGGTGTGTGAAAACTCAGACAACGTATTCCTTAAAATAATCTAGTTCGGGAATACTAACAGTGTTGTAGAGTTTGTGCACAAGTGTATGTCCTATTAAATGATCTAATGATTATCTGGACAAGGAATGTTTGAGCTTCAATGAATGCTGCAAACAACCAACTCTCTTCAATGCACTAAAATCACCAACCTTCTTCAATGCACTGAGTCCTCTATATATAGGAGGAGTTAATGTCTTAGCTTGTTGAAGAAGGATAACATTTGAATTTCCAGCTGGGTAGGTGAGGAGCATTTAATGCAGTATCCTTGGCATTAATGGCGAAGATACGCGTGCCTTAAAATTCTGATGGGTAAAGACCCCTTTGTCTCAACCGGTTACCTGCAAAAGCAAGTAGAGACAGAGTATAGCTAAAAGTAGCTATGTGTCAGACGGCGTAGAAATCATTACAGAGCAGGTAAACTACTTTATGATAAAACAGTATAGAGACAATCAGCAATGTTGACTTTAATGAAATGATGTCACCTGACTGATAGTGCAGACTGTCTATCATATCGGCATGTTGTGAATGGAGTTGATCGGCAACTTCTTTAATAAGTTGATCGGCAACTTCTGTAGCAAGTTGATCGTCAACTTGTTTATTGGTCTGCTGATTTGCTTCCTCTTGCTGGTTTGTCTTGAATGAAGAGTTGAAATACACCTGTGCTGATCACAAAGGATCCTAAGGGCACCTTAAAAAGGTTCTAATAAAATTGGGGGACCCTAAGTGTAGACATGATTGGGATTAAGTAATTCTAGGACCTAGGTATCTATTTGAACAACACCTCAAAACATCATCATCCAACCTTTCCTCTTTGTACCATATCATATCTTTTGCGGTTTGTAAAGACATGTATAGCCGTTGCAATCTCGATGTTAGTGGAAAGTAGAATATTTCCTTGTGTGGAACTCTCTTCTTAGCATATCTGGAACTAGGTTTGTGTCTTGGGTGATTACACACGGGGCATATATCCAAAGCCTCGTATTGCTTATAATACAACACACAATCATTAGGAAAAGCATGGATTTTTTTATAGGAAAACCACAACCTCTTTAACAGCTTAAATGCTCAACGAGTATCGTGAGGCAATGTATTTCCTTAAGGAAGCATAAGCCGCATTATCTTCAACAAATCATTAAAATGGAAATTCGGAGTACGAGATTTGACTTTGTAATGTAGTAACTCCACAAGTTCATTAAATGAAGAGAATTATGTGTAACCCGGGTATAACTCTTATAAGGATTGCTGTAGGAGTTCTTCATAGTCCGACATCTCTTGACTATGCATGTAATTTACGCCCTCATCCAAAATATTATGATGCATTAATGCATATGGATATGCATTATTTATTATACACATCATTCGGTCATTTTGTCATTAAAATACTGCTCGTCTTGCGATTGAGGTTGCGATGACGTTGAAGTAGCATCTGAACGTTCACCATGATGTATCCAGGTCGTATAATTATACATCATCCCCTTCCGCAACAAGTGAGATTTTACTTCATGGATATAATGAAAGACCATGTTGTTGCAGTTAGGGCATGGACATGGGATCATGCCAGAGGAGTTATGAGTATGTGGTACTGCAAATTAAAGGAAACGATCAACCCCGTCTATATGTTCCCTTGAAATCTTGTTGGAAAGATACATCCAACTTTTATCCATTATAATAGGGTGTAGATAATCGAATAAGAAAATGAAGGAGAAAGATTGATTGTAAAATAGACGATAAAAAGATGAATTGAATGATAGAAGTATATATATCAAAGGAAGGCTGGGTCTGAAAGAGGAAAACAATTACAAAAGATTTGGTGTATGGATACAAAAATCATATCCTATTGGTGTGTCGTTAAACCGCGAAATTAATTTATCCTACTCACAAAATAAGTAAAGTGGAAAGTAGAGTTCGTATCCACGGGGAAGGGGAAATTTATTTCTTATGACAAAAAAATGACAAGTAACAAGGTGGGGGGTTTTGGATTGATTTAACTAATGTCTAAATTCTACCTATGAACTAATAGACAGTAAAGAGGACTAAGAATATTGCTAGCAATTAAAGTACTAAAATTTTAGAAATAACAATATCAAGACAAATTCCTATTCAAAGGTTATGGGATTCAATCATGTAATTGATCATAGGCTAACAAAATATAGTCTTGCAAATTCAAGTATTTCAACTAAAACTCATCCGGAGAGTCAAGATAAGTTTGGATTTCCCTAATTTAGTTTACCGAGCCTAGCACCCGGTCAACCTTACCATTAATCAATTGGGCACACTAGGGTTCCATATCGATCATTGGTAGCATGAATTTCCATGGAAATAGTTGAAACATAATCCTAATAATTGAGATAGCTACAATTATCAAGAGTAAGATTGTTGATTCATTGAGATTAAATTAGTTATGATAGGACAACATAATTCAACCTATTGCTCTAAAATAGCATTAGGAAATTATTAACTAAATTGAGTTGTCAATTCAACTAGTCAATGATTTCCATAAAATTCCTAATGAACCAAGCAATTACTTGAATAAAAGGGTAAGAAAGAAATTAATACAATAACCTCACAATTACATAATTGAAATTAAACCCTTAATTCAAAATTAAGAACCTTAGCCATACATGGTAGAAGCCACAATCTTCATGAAGTTCTTGAAAAGAAAATAAAAATTACAAAAAAGAAGAGTGTTTTTGGTGGAGAAGGAGAAAGTTGCTAGGAATTTTTTATTTGGGTGAGAATTACATGCTTACTCCTCAACTTCTTGGGACTTAAATGGGAATAGTGTGTCCCATTATATTCTAAACACATAGATAATTAACAGAACTCATTAACCAACTTTGAGTTCAATTAATCTAAACTTATCTGCTTTTTATTTTAAAATTCTTCAAGGAATCCAGCCCGAAAATCCATCTTTTGCTTCCACAAGCCTACGTTGTTGCATCTCTGAAAATCATGCATAAAACCTCATCTTTTAGCACATTTTTCTGCCCAAAGTCCGTTTGCTCCGTCCCTATCAATATAAAAATAAAAGGAAATAAATACATGCTTCTCATAATTCAAATGAGGGAAAATTGATCATAAAAAATGGTCAAATAAATTGATATCACCTATAAGAGATTATATATAAACACTAAAATATTTTAGGTGAGAAAAGAAAACTTTTAGGCTACCATAATATGAATAATACTAGGGGCACAAAAAAGTCACAAAAACTTGCTCCCAAAATCCTAGGTGTGATGATGTTATTGGTGTTTTTAATTAGAGTGTAGCGGGTCCATTATCGATGCAACCAATAAAATATCGACATCTCATTTTGTGAGCAAGATTTTGTGACCTTATTTTGTTCCCCTAGCATTTCTCACATAATATATGTTACCTAAAGAAAAATATTCTCACAGCTTGATTCCATGCCTTTGATGTAACTATTAAGAGACATGCTTTTGATGTAACTATTGAGAGCAAACTTTTATTTGATGTAAAGAAAAGTATTCTCATAGCTTTATTCCAAGGTGACCAATCTATATTTAAGGTGATATGACAACACAAACTATTGATAAGAGCAATAGCATTTTGATGTAACTATTCACAAGAGAAATCTTTTCAGGGAATACGTTTTTTATGGGAATATATTGAAATAAAAGAAATTTGATTTTGAAGAAGACCACACGTAAAAAGTCGAAACTATAGGTGACCAATTGCTGGTCACCTAAACCTTTGTTGGCTTGGTAATATGAAGAGGCGTATATTTTGTTGGTTGCATACAAATTTGGTGACCTTAATAAGCCCTTAGTTGACAAAATATTTGTCGTAAAAGTGCATGTTAAGGAAACAAAAAACTTCATTGTAAAATACATAGTCACCAAAAGAAGCACTTAGGTGACAAATTTTTATATTTGTTACCAGAGGCTAATGTTAGGTAACAAAGACGTTTGTCACCAGAATTTTGTTACTACAAGTAGTTCTTATGAGAGAAACATCTTAATGGTCACCTGAAGTGTATACATGGTAACAAGTGTTTTGGTCGCTCTAGATTTAGTCACTTTAACATATTATTAGGTGACAAAAATGATTGTTGTCACAACAGTCTTATTAATACGACAAAATACTTTGCTGCCAAAGATTTGTCGCAAGAGATGTATCTCTTACAACCAATAAAAAATTTTGTCACCTAAAAGATATTAAGGTGACCACTTTTGAATGGTTGCCTAAAATGCGTTTTATAGTAATGTGGAATGGTGGCCGTATTATTGACACCACTAGTAAAGGTCATTTCTTGGCTTGTGCGACAATTGCCGCATGGGTTTAGATCACGGAAACAACCCATTTGGAATTGGCCAGTAGCTAAATCAATCCCAATTCAGACAATTAAATTTATATATAATGCAATCTCTGGTATTTTCAAGTCTCATAATATAAAGTTTAAAACTCGATTCCCCTTTTCACATTTTGGCTAGAACATCGTAGAAATAAATATTCTCTTCGTTTTGTAATAAGATGTATAAAAATGAGTATGTATGAAAATTAAGGAAAAAGTATTTGTATTTAAAAATTGATAGATTGGTAGGTGTTGTGAGTATGAAAAAAAAGTAGGGAGAAATTGAGGTAAAAAATAGTGAATGGATATTGTTGTGCGTATGACAAGGGGTCTCACTATATAAAAGAAAATTTTCATTTTAAATAATTAATGGAAAATTCAAAAATAAAATAAAATTGTGCACTTTATTATTAGACGGAGGGAGTACGGTTACTTTAATATTTGTCATTTACTCATTTATGGTGTGACAAGCTACATTAGCTTTCTGTTGGGGTGTGGCATCAAAACCATGGAGCGAAGAGTCAAATTCGTGAAGAAAGGAGTCGAAATCGGGACAGAGACGGTGTAGACCTTCGGCCGAACCGTTGGAAGGACTCGGCCGAACATTAGTATCTTAGTAATGGGCCGAAAGTGTTTGGCCAGGAGCTCATACGTGCATGTGATAACCTTTTGAAATAAGGAATTAGTTTCCTTATATTTATTAGAATTATACTCCTTCCGTCTTTATTATACTCCGGGTAATTAGATTTTGATCAGGATTAGGTTTTACAACCCTATTTTGACAGCCACCATAATATTTAGTACTTTGTGTTAGAGAAAGTTTGGATATCAAGAGAGAGACACAAAATATTGTCAAGGAGGGGGCCGGGGGCCTTGGAGAGCCATGGGGAAGGGGGCGATCCTACATCCCGGCCATGATCATCTTTGTGTGTTCTTGGGGGAGGTGAGATACTAATTTATAGGTGAGAGAGATTGTTCTTGGAGAGTAGCCATGCTAGATCTATGTGAGTGCATGTGCTAAGTTATACTAACCTTCATATATTATTATAGTGATATCCTGGCTTGGTGCCCCCAGATGTAGCCGTGTGTTGGTGAACCAGGTTAATAAATCTATGGTGTTATATTTTGTTCTTTCATAATTATTCATGTGGTGAATTATATTCTCCATATTGATGACTACTAGTATGGGCTAGTGGATGTGGAGACCCCCCCCCCCAAAATACTTAATAACAACTGGTATCAAGAGATCTGGTTCGAGATTCGGGAGATCCAAGGTATAGAAAAGAAACTGCAGATTTTCGTGCAGTGCACATGCAGAATTCATGCAATGCATGTGTAGGCTTTGTGTAGCGCACGTGCAGATTTCGTGCAGTACATATACTTCGTGTGGAAGATGTGTAGAATTAATCTGAGAGCTTCTAGGGTTTCTGGTTGAAGGAAGAGAGTTCCAAATAGGTCATGATCGTGCAAAAGGTCAGATAGTCCGAATCAGTTCGTGTGTTTCTTTTGAGATCTATAGAGATTCGAGGTGGAATTTAGAAATACAGAGATCAAGATGGATCAAGAGGTGTTCTAGGGAATATGGGGCATTCAAGTTAAGGTGGTTAGAAAAATATCGCTAGGGGAGAAATTTGCTTAGTGCAAATTTAGGCGATGGAGAAAATATGAAAGAAGAGGATGGATGCATCACGCACTTGCAGAAGCAACCAACGATGCAAAGGTGAGTGGTATAATCTGGTTAGATCACATGGGAAGAGGAGGACTTCTCTAAAACGACGGATGAGAGATAGGAGGATGTTGTATTCTACCAACAACATCAAAATTTGTTCTGGGTGGGAGCAAGAGGCTTGTGGACCGGCCTTTTAGTGTAAAAGGGAGAGACATTAATAAACGGTATGTTAGGGTGGAAAGGTGGCACCTCATAGCTGGCCAGCAAGGAGAATAGTCATAAGTAACTAACAGAGAGCGAGAAAATACCACAAGAAGACAATGCAAGAAGCAAAGTGTGTCCGAGTTTCATGCAATGGGAGTGAATCTAGGAAGGAGAAGGCGAAGTTAGACTTGCAAAGAAATCAATATAGAAGTTGATTTGGGGAGGAAAGAAGAATCTAATACAGAAAGGTTAAAGCGTCGCTTGGTTTCAACTCCCCTTATTACTTGGGCGTTGAGGCTTATGATAGAGAGAATGTAGGGGTTCGTAATGGTAGAGCGTGGTGGCTCATCATTATCAAGGAGGAGCTTGGTGTCACATGATGGTGTAAAAAATATTTGGTGGATCATTCTCTAGTGGAAGTATGATAAGAGGGTGTCACAATGGTGGTTTATGTCTCAGGTGGAAGATTGTTGGGGTGTGGAGTCAAAGCCATGGAGCGAGGAGTCAAAACCGTAAAGAAAAGAGTCGAAATCGGGACAGAGACGGTGCAGGCCAGATTTGGCCGAACCTTGGGAAGGACTCGACTGAACATTAGTATCTTGGTAATGGGCTGAAAGTGTTTGGCCAGGAGCTCATGCCTGCATGTGATAATCTTCATATATTATTATAGTGATATCCTGACTTGGTGCTCCTGGATGTAGTCATGTGTTGGTGAACCGGGTTAACAAATCCACGGTGTTATTTTGTTCTTTCATATTTATTCATGTGATGACTACTAGTATGGGCTATTGGATGTGGAGATCCCCCAAAATCCCCAACACGTTCATGTTATAAAAGCTTGAAGGGGGTTAGTTTAGATTTAGAACTGAAAGATAAATCTCGCAAAATAACTTTATAAGAAAGTACTCCCTCCATCCCACCTCACTTGAGACTTATTTCTATTTTTGGCCGTCCCACTTCACTTGAGACTCCCCAAAATGGTTATCCTTTTATAATTTTATATTCAATCTACCCCACCCACTCATTCTCTCTCTTCATTTTCCACCACAAAATTTATTCAACAAACCTACTTTTAACCCCACTCATTCTATCTCCTCATTTTCTACCACACATTTTTTTAGTTTATTCTTTTTCCTTAGTTATCGTGCCCATTTCTTAGGTCTCAAGTGAGGTGTGACGGAGGGAGTATATGTAATGATTAAACCAAATCAAAAGACAATGAATGACATTACTCTTCTTATTTAATTCGTTTCATCACCTTCCATCATCCCCCAAACTCCCGAAGTGATCACTATTATAGCATCATTCGGTCCCCATGGTCATCTCCTACATTTGGCCTTTTCCGCAATAGGTATACTAATAAAATCTAAGGTTCTATTTCATAACTAATTAGCTATGGGAGTAGTGGCTCTGGATCTTTATATAGTCAGGCTTTAGCTAGTTAATTCCTGATATAGAATAATTGCTTTAAAACGCCCCCTCACCCGTAGCCTAACTTTGGGCTTGCGCGTGTACATATATTAGGGTGACGTTAGTGATGCCAATTTGACCGAAACAGATCCGTGCCAAAGGCGATTCGATCCGAAAATTTTGAGTTTGGTTTGCAATTTTTAAAAATCCGATCGGGTTCGGATCTGTTTCGGTAGCACCCCTTGATCCGGCAGGATCCGACCTGAAACTGATAAAATTACATAATTTACTACTGCCGCCCCCCAGATTCTTGAAATATACATATCACCCTAAGTATATAACAAGAAATCTAGGGTTACGAGGTTAATTTTTGTTCTCAATCTTGACAATCAACGCCGACTCCTCTCTCTCTCTCTCTCTGTGTGCTGTTACTGTTGCCCAGTCACGCTGTTCTTCTCCTCTCCTATCTCTCCTTCTCAACACCGTCCAACTTTTACCCAAATCCCTCAAAATCAGATCTCAATTTCCATCGAAATCTACAAAGTTTCTAACGAATTTCAGCCCTACTATGGTAATATTACAATCCCTAGCCATTGAAGTTCTGTTTTTTTTGTTTTGTTTGATTGATCTGCTTCCCCAATTACTTGACCCGCAAAGCTTGAGCAACAACATTATTGATCTTATGCCCTAGTGTAGTTAAGATCTTCAATATCCCATCTAATTCTTCCTGCATTTCATCAGAAAGAAGGTTTTTTTTTCTAACAAGGGTTGTTGTGAAGACTAAACAAAAAGAAAAGTAATAGCTTTGGATCGGATCAGGGCGCAGATCGGAGCGCGGATCAGGGACTTTCGGATCAGATTGGTTTCGGTAGAGGTTTTCTAATGTTCGGATTAGGCATGATCCAATCCGAACCCGACCCGTTGCCATCCTAGGTGACGTGGGGTTGAATCATCGTGGGCCAAACTTTGGGCTCGCACATGTAAATGTAACACCCCGAATTTCAGAGTAATATAATATCCTTTAATTAATAAAATCCGTCCCCAAACGCGGGAAAACAACGCTCTTAAACCATAATTCAAACATCAACGGCTAGTATCTCTAACCACTATTCAAAATAAATAACGGAAGCGAATTTAACTGTCTTTTAAAACTCCAACGGCTAGACATAACCAACATTCAAAATAAACATTCATAACAATCCATTCTGACTACTACTAAAACTTCTTAAACTTCGTCATCAAGGGTCTTCATTATCACCTCAACAACTCCTCTTTTGTCCTTCGAGACCGTCTCCTATTTATATCCTGGAGAACAAATATTATGGAAGGGGTGAGCGAACAATGCTCAGTAAGTTCATACGGGATCTCTCCGGGTTCTAAGGAGAGATGACCGGAAGAACGAACAACAATAATATTTTCAAAGATACGCTTTCATTAAACAACAAGTTAACCGCTAAGATTCAAACAGTTAACAATAACCTTTTTCAAAAGAAGTGTGGCATTTACTTTCAAGTCCGTCAATTCCAAGATAACGTCACTATTTCAGGTGCAATGCCTGATCAGGGCATTTAGGTAAGATTTATCATGATAATCAACTACTTCAATAAGCAGTATAAAAGTCTAGTCCTTTTTCATTTCAGACCAGACTACCCTACTTAGTCCTTTTTCAATTCAGACTAAGAGAACGCCTATACCAAATTAAGATATGGCAAATCTATACCAAATTCAGATATAGTAAGGTTTCAACTTAGTGTTCAAGGTACGAGAACACCATACAATTTCAAAGATATTTTGGTACCCATTGCTTTAAAACATGTCAAAGGGTAAGAGTCATTCAAATACGTTTACAACTTTTAAGAATACAAATGTTACCGCCACTAGGTAACTACTCATGAAAGAATATAAAGGAATCCTACATTAAAGGATTAAGACATTCAAGAACTAAGGAACGTAATCCCTTACCTTGACTTTGCGTTCTTCACTTAGCAAAATCACGTGCACAATCTACAAACATGCAAATGAGGATTTCTTAGGAACATGAATCACTTTAATTCCCCGTCCCCATTATACTTTATTTTACTTTCTTAGCTTCACGAGTTCATCTTCTTAAACTCTTTGTTAGGGTTCGTTCTACCCATTATTGGTATTCCCAAAATACCCCTTTCGGATTACTAAAATATCCCTAGGGTTACATTAATTCCATTCCCAAATAATCGGTTTTAGGGTTTCATTAATCCCATTTAAACCACTATTCACAGCTTATAAAATCACTATTCACAGCTTATATCACTATTCACAGCTTAATCACTATTCACTGATTAAATCACTATTCACTGATTAAATCGCTATTCACGGATTAATCACTATTCACGTTACTGTTCACGCACTAATTTCACCTTGGAAAAACACACACAAAACCCTAATACACACACACACACATACACACCAACACACACGGCACAAACACATTCTGCACACACTCTCACACACACACACACACCTTCTGCACCAAACACACACTCACTGTACACATATACTCACACTCGACACACACTCTGCACACACATACACGCACACACTCACATATATACACATATACACCATTAAATATACATGTATAATCTTATAATTCCCCCCTCTTTATATTTTAAAACTTGAATTTCTTAACCCTAGTTCATTGATATAGTTTTCTTTTTAGGATTTGGGTTCTAGTTTACACTCCCCAAATACTAGATTAATATAACCTAAAGGGTTAAACTTAAGGAGTGGGGTTTTACCTTAGTTTGGATCTCCTTCTTCTTCTTCTTCTTCTTCTTCTTCTTCTTCTTCTCACGCCTCTGCTTTCTCTTTCTTCTGCGCCTCTCGCCGCCGCTCTCACTCTCCCGTTCTCTATTTTTTTTTCTTTTCTTTTGTGATTAGTAAAGAGGGGAGGGTTTTAATTAATATAGCAATAGGGTTTCCCATTCCTATTATAAAAGGTTAACTAACCTTATTGGGTTTTAATTAGTTTGGGCCAACTTTAAACCCAATCCATAATTTAATTAATAACAGCCCAATACCTTAATAAATAATTAAAAAGAGGCCGGTTGTTACAGTAAAGGGCCAACTCTGATACCATATTGAGATAATAGGAAGATGATTTTTCTTATTTACACTTGTGCTATATATAATTACAATGAGACCTATTCTAGCTTAAGAATCAAGAAAAGATAATGCTAAATCTAGAGGATAAACAATTACAATATTTCAAAAGGAAAATATTAAAACAAAAAACAAACTAAATCTTGGCTATCTCAAATGGGATCTTGGCTATCCCGGTTGGGAGGAGGTAGTTGTGATTTTATTCTTATCATGTACATGCTCTCCCTCGTTTTGTAAACAACCGTGACTTGAGTGGAGTAAGTCACGGCTATTGAGCAAACACAATATTCTGATTGTATTATCTTAGGTAGATAAGTATTTGATATTTAATGATAATTATAGAGGAAGTCTAGACGGTCTCACACGTGAAGTTTTTGTCATAACGTAGTTATATATACTATTTATACACCATAAGGATTTAAAAAAAAAAAAGTAAACTCATATTTTCATTTTTACAATCTTTAGCAAGCTTCTAAAAATTTGTTATTACTAACATATTTAATGATGTGCATAATTAATTATTTTTATTGAAAGGATAGTAAAACTTAAAGTGTGACAAATTTTTTTAAAACAAATGATGGATGGATGGATGGAGTATGCTGCTAGATTGTGGAGGAAAAAAATAGGTTCAAGGACTAAAGTGGAAGATGGAAGCTTTGCATCCGTGTAGGTCCGAAAATTAGTTTTCCTATTTGGAATCCTTTCGTCACGCGAGGAAGTCGCTAGCAGGGGAGGTTGATTGAATCGGCCATTGTCGTGTTCCTTAACAACCCTCGAGCCTCCTTTGCGCCGCCTTCCTAATAGAAGCCGTCGGGTTGACCCCGAAGGCCCCGAATGGAGATAGAAATAGAATTGGGGAGGGCACTCAATGGTACTCCGGAATACATATGGATTTTGTGTGAGTTAGTGAGACAATCTTACATATAAGACGAGTGTCATTGAGAGAGTAAATAGTTTTTCCCCTTTTTATTTAAGGGGAAGTAGTCGTAATCTTATGTTGCTGGTTTAGTCAATTAGTTTGCGATTTTTTTAGAGTTTTTAACTTGTACTTATATAAAAGTGATGATTAGTAACCTTGTGTGTCAGAAAAAATAGTCATAGATAATCTGTGAAATTCACAAAATAGCCTATGACAGTGCTAGGTAGAGTTGCAAACGGATCGAACTTTAGTCAAGTATTCTCGAATTCAAGTGAGTATATATGTGACTTAAATGTTCAAGTCGAGTCGGTATCTTTAAATGGTTATTGCTCGGGGAGTCTGAAAGAAATAAGTAGCTAGGACTGTTCCAGAAAAGCAACCACTTGTGAGTACAGTTGTGCTCAAAAGTGTCAAGACAGTTGTCCTGTCAACTGTCAACGGACAGAATCTCAAAAAAACACAGAAACGCAGCGGAATAATTAAAACAAATATTTAAACACTTCAGCAATAATTACTTGTTGGAAAACTTTCATTAATAAAGATCTTGCAGAGTACAAGATTTATGAAAGAACAAACTAATTAAAAGAATAAAACCTATTCTAGAGTGCTAGAACAAATCAAACATAAAAATACTTGAAGTATTAATGAACAAGAACTCCAAGAACAAAAAGAACTGTCTTTAAATGATTCTGTAAAGGCGTATCATGGACTGATTGAGATCGCCATATTTATAAAACCTATTGACAGCTATTTTCGTGGAGATCTACACCAATCATCCCATCTCCTTTTTTAAATAGAGTCCTTCCTTTTCTATAATACAAAACAAACAACTTACCAAAGATAAACATTAGTAGGTTAGTGAAATAAATCATAAAAATAATAAATAACCCAAATTAAACTATTACTAAATAATTAAAACTAATTCCTAAAATAACACTAAACTAATTATATACAATAATTATTATCAGAATCACAAAGATACACAAAAATAAGTAAATGAGTATTTCATACTCTTTCAATTTCCCCCTATCTTTGTGGTTCTGATCAAAACATCCAATACAATAATCTCTCCCCCTGAATTTGTACATTTGATTCTACTCCCCCTAAATACATCTTTAGAACACATCATTCTCCCCCTTTTTGAGAAGAACCATCAAACTCAAAGAAAGAAAATTGTGAATATCTTCCACTCCCCCTAAATTTGAATCTCCCCAACAAAAATACTTTTGAGAGCATCATCAATCTCAACTCATATCGCAGCAAACCTTTTTAGACCAAAGAGTTCTGCAGAAGATGTACTTACCCCTTCAAACAGTAGCAGACTTACCAGTTGACTGTCCAGTTGAGTGACCAATTGTCCGCACAGTTGCACGAACAAGTTGCTTAGCACCAGCTGGATGCTTAACAACAAAAATGCCTGAGCTTGATCAGAGCAGCGGCAAACAATCATTTTGTGTCACAATCACTCAGTGTTTCTCCTGAATTTTCGGATATATCTGAAAAAATGTTAGAGAGAGTGCATTTGCAGAATAAGAACAAGATGAGATAAGAGAAATGTAGCTAGAAAACATGAGGAAGAAGATATACTAAACCATAATTCACAACCAGATTTTACATGGAGGAAATATCAAGGGAGGACAGTGATTCTTCCTAAGAACTCGGGTAGGCCAAGGAGTAGGGAGAACCGAGTGACTTTGAAGTACCCATTTGAATTCCAAAACAAACAAGGATTTTGATTTTAAAATTCAAACTTTTTCCATGTTTTGTGCTAAATTGTCCGTCTCAGAATTTGAACTTGCTAAATTCAACTGAATCCATTTATCCACAATGTACCATAAATTCCACCAACTGCACAATGAAACTTGAACATCACGCCATTAGATTAGCGTTAATCACATGAAAAGCATCAATCTTTAACACATAAGAACAACAATTCAATTTGCTGATGCTAATACCAAGGGTGAAAAAAAACTTCTAAAATTATGCCTAAACACACAAGTGAAGATTGTCTCAATTTTTGTGTGACAAAGTATGATCAACTCAGTCCATGACTCGGTATCAACTCACAGGAATTCAATGAGATTTTCCTTCAATCATGTAGCCTTAGAACACAGTCATTTTAGGCAATGAACTTGTTACGGAGATGAGCTTTTCACTCTCTCAATACAGTGCCACCATACTTTTCTTTCTCAAGTGATGTATTAAACAACGTCAGCATTTTGCCTAAATGAGTAGTGACTTCAAAGATTGGAGGCAGCTTGTTTTCCCCGTACACTTACGATTGAGTGTTCACTTCATGATAAACAGCACGGGGGAATTAACAAGATAATTTTATTATCAAGTCAAGAAGGGTCTCACATTGAAGGGTCAAAACTCGGATTCAAAGAACTTAGTTGATCAAGTGATCACAAGAGACAATCGTGCAATAGAATGAATGCAGACTATTTTTTTATGTGTTTACTGTAATATACAATTATACAGTTAAGCAGTCAGTTGTCTGCACACTTGTGCAGTCAACTGTTATCACACAGTCCGATAGACTTCTTAAGTGAAGAAAATCTCTCGAAATCCAAAGTCTTGGTAAAGATATCAGCAAGTTGATCCGTTGTGCTTACATGTTCTAGAGTAATGATTTTTTGATCAACGAGATATCTAATAAAATGGTGCATAACATCTATGTGATTTGTTAGTAAATGTTGTACCGGATTCTTGGCAATATTCTGGGGACTTAAGCTATCACAAAATTTAGTCAAGGTTTCACTTCTAAGACCATAATCCTTGATTATTCGGTCCATCCTCAACAATTGAGTACAATAAGTAACAACTCCCATATATTCAGTATTAGATGGCCTACGAACCAAGAACCTAACATCGTTTCTTTCAAATTTTACCACTTCCTCTTGCATGACATTGATCCAATTATTAACTTTTAAGGTTTCTGACTCATTCTCATGCTTAAAATTAGCAACGAAACAACAAGGTCTTACCTGATGGTACGCGGATTGCATGCATACCAAACCGGCTAATTCCCAGTAATTTATTCGTTTTCCTCTTGTTTTCATTCCTTCCTCCACTCCCCCAATGACTTGGGAAGTTAGATGATCTCCCTGTATCCTTGCAGCAGCATCAGATTCTCTGCTTTTCTGATCTTCAATGATTTCAGAATCTGAACTGGAATCTGCTGCTGTCTGACCATCTGTCATGGCAGTTGACTGTTCATCTGGTCTGTCAACTGACCTCACAAGTGTTAAATCTGCAGATTCTTTTGTACTCTTCTGTTCAGATTCATCATTAATCTGTTCAGGCTCCCAAGTGTAACCTGTAATACAATTCTCAACACAATCGATAATAGGATCAGGAGCATTATAAAAAATTAAGTTAAAACATGAATGATTTTCAGCCAACTTGTAACAATGATCAGAGGATCTTACACCTTTCGAAACACATTTGTTTGAATCATCGAAGACCTCACAGATCTTCTTATCAAACTTGACATGTAGATCATCATCACACAATTGGCTTATGCTAATTAGGTTTGCCTTTAACCCATCAACATGCAAGACATTATGCAAGTTAGGCAAACTAATAACATTCAGCGTACCTTTGCCAATTACCTCACGTTGTGCACCTCCACCAAAATTGACTTTTCTACCTTTAAAGGCTTTATAGTCTTTGAAATGCTCAAGAGAGCCAGTCATGTGGCGGGAGCTGCCACTGTTAAAGTACCAGGTTCCTTCCACATTGCTCTTGAAGGAGGTAAACACCACTTGACTGTGAGAGCCCGTGCCCGAGATGACCGGATCACCGCGAAATGACCACCCGTGAAAGCGGTTCGCGCCCGTCTCGTGCTGATGCGCTTTTGGAAATGCGCTCGGTTCTCACACAATGGTTTCCTCTTGATGCTGTGATGGTCTCTATATGCGTGCCACTTATATTCAATTTTATGCCTTTTAATTTGGATTTTATGCCCTACCAAAAAATGGTGATGAAATATATATGGAGGTCTTCCTATTCTAGGAAGTTTCATTTTTATTCACAACCGGGAACGCGGTTTGAGTGGATTCCCCGATTGGTTTTCAAGAATGGTTTTGATCATATCAAGCAATAATACATCCACGGGAGGGGAGATTACACAATTACACATAAACAAAAAATAGGGGAGACAAATCCCACAAATAATAATAAATATCCTCGACGGTGCTTTTGTTGATTTCGGTGACACTTTCCGTCCCCGAGCCGTCGTACCTGTCCTAAAATCAATCCGATTCCAAAACTAAAAATTGGGGGTTAATCCCTGAATACTAGGGATCACAAGGGAGTTTTTTTAGACTTTTTGGACCAAGTTTAGGCCCCAAACACATGCAATAAAGTTGATCACAAAATTCAGCCCAGAAAAGGCAAACAGAAACCTTAGCATGTTTATCACCAATTTTCACCATCTTATATTGGGAATCTGACAAAACCCAAAGAACGAAAGTTGAATACCACGCATAAAAAATGAAGATACCAAAATTTGGAGTTCATAGGATGAGTTTTAGTGGTTCGAAAGTTTCTGACATTTCAATGTCAGAAACTGGAACTGCAGAATCTGAATTTTTGAGTTTGAAACATATGTTTGAAAGGAGCACTTACAGTGATCCAAAAAATGTATAAAAAATATGATAATCATCCTCAGTTCGTGTAGAACAAAATCCATGTTTTGATATTTGTCCAGAAAATTATTTTTCATCAAGTTTGAAGCCCAAGAACACAGCAAGGTACCACAGTGAATAAACAACTCAGAATCACTGAGACCCACATTTATGCATGAAAATATGATCTAGGAATGGAATCTGAACATGAAACTTTAATATAGTATATTTAAACATGTTATGAACAACTTTTGTTCTTTGACCTAAACCATAAAACCATTCTAAGATGGATTTACAAGCTCATCAAAATCAAGACTCTATACAGAAAGTAAAAACTGATTATATGAGCATGATTATAGACCTCAAAACACTACTATATATTCAAACCAAGGCATGAAACTCAAGGAATTTGATATTTAACATGTTAACAACATTATCAAAGAGCTATTTCTCAACAAATAATGATTTTCACATGCATGATCATGAAGGAAAGCCAAAGAGGGCAGATTTACGCCCTTTGAGAGAAACATGAAGATTTTCATACCCAAATTAAGGCATATGAATATTATGACTATTATGAACATATATAAACATAATAAAATGAGTATTAGCATCACATGATCATCATTTATATACATAAACAAAGCTTTACAAAGCTAAAAAAAACATGGAAGATGAAGGAAACCTAGTCATTATTTGACTAGGTTCCAAACCACTCCCAATATTGCTTACATATCTAAAGAGCCAAGGTTTACATAGAGTTTTACCTAGCTTTTGAGATTATGGGTGCTCCCTTTGTCAACCAAGGGAAGACTTTTTCTTTTCTTTTTGCTTTGTGTTTGATCAAAGTTTTGGCTTTGATGTGTTTTTTGTGGTTTGTTTGGTGATTTATGGGTGGTGTAGGGGTGGTGTATGAGTGGTGGTGTGGTGATGGTGTGGTGGTGGTGTTCTTGTTTAGAGAGAATGAGAGTGGAGGATGGTAGGGTTTTTGTTTTTTTTTTGTTTTTTGTGTCTCTCCCTTTGTTTTTTGTGTCTTTTTGTTTTTGTGTCTCTTTTTGAAATGGATGAGAGTGGTGTATATAGGAGGAGGGAGGTGGTAAATTGGTTGTAACTTGGAGGGGGGAGGTTGTAAATTGGTGGATTCATCATCTATCCTTCTTGACTAAGGCTTAAAGTCATCTTCCTTATCTCTGTTCCGGCTTTCCGCTCCGCAACTGCTCCGTTGTGCGCGTCTCCGGTGTCCCGGTTGTCCGCGAGTCCAACATGAAAGTTGCTCGGAATATTTTTCTGGTCAGGCCGGTATATCTGAAATATTTTTATGAGCAAGGAACGACAATAATATATTTTTTGCTCTTCTTGACCAGTTGATAAGATATTTTGAGATATTTTCCAATTTGGATAACCATCTTTCCGGCTCCGGCTTTCCGCTCCGTCGTGCGCGCTCCGGTGTCCCGGTTGTCCGCGGGCCCAACATGAAAGTTGCTTGGAATAATTTTGTGGTCACGCCGGTATATCTGAAATATGTCAATTAGCAAGGAAAGGTAATAATATATTTTAAAGCACAGAATGGATAACAGCGAGCAGTTCGGGGGGTTGCGGGCCCCGTTTCCGGTTTATCCATTCGATGAACCGATAAGGCTCACGGCAGTCCCGCACAGCCAAATCGAGGGTTTTAGGTCAATTTTCGGGTTTAGACCGATTCAAGGTGGGTTTTTAGGGGTGCGAGATCAGGGTATCTACAGAGCCCCTTGTCGAATCTCCTGGTTAAAGGGGATTCTATTATTCACTAAGAGACACTCGATCTCGTCTAGGGTGTAACGGCTGGGTCCAAGGTAGGACTTCCTACGTATCTCTTTCGAGAATCAAGCCTCCGTAGTTCTAACTCAAACTATCAATCAAACACAGACAATGGTCGGTTCCGGTTTCCCGGTTTACCTACGTATCTCTCTCGAGAATCAGACCAAACGTAGTTCAGGTTTATTAAAATTTAAAGGAGGGGGTAGCATTGAGATGCGATATCTCTTTGCTGGGGATGGGGGTTGGCATTGAGATATGGTTATGAGAATGGGCGACTGAGCTCACCAAGGTAAGCTGCCTACGTATCCCTTGCGGGAATCAAATCGCGGCGTAGTTCTGGGGAGGTACAACTCGGGCCCCCGAGATGACCAAGGTGGAATAACATAACTTCAACTGGGGAACGTACGACGTTGCGCAGTTCGGGGGAGGTAATCTCGGGCGCCCGAGAAGACGAGGGTGGAACAACATAGCATTGCTGGGGAGTTGCATTGAGAAGCGAAGTCTCTTTGCTGGGGGGTTGGTATTTGACCAACAAATTGCGAGAATTGGCGACTGAGTCCAACGTTGTTAACTGCCTACGTATCCCGCCGTGGGAATCAAGTCGAGTCGTAGTTCTGATTAGAACCGACTCGAACAATTAAGAGAAGGTTTAAGACCAACACGACTCAAGGGTTGACGCAAGGTACAATCCGAGTAAAGGGTGCATTGAGATTTGATCTCTCTTTGCAAAGGGATGGAAATCATGAAGGGAGAACGTACGACGTTGCGCAGTTCGGGGATAGTAATCCCGATCTTTCGAGAAAACTGAGGGCAATAAACAACTGAAACCATTTATGTACACAAACTAAAATCAAGGATACGCTGCATTCTGCGCCGTCCAGATTCTTCTGCCTTTGTTTTTGCTGCGTGATGAGATTTTTGTACTTTTTTAAGCGAGAGACCACCGCTTTGTGTGATCCACTGGTGCTGTTTTAACCCCGACTGATTCTTTTTTGCTATTGGGAGGGATAACAGGATCAGCTTCGTCCGTTGATCTGCAAGTTAGCTTTGCATGCAGTGGCAGATGTGATTCACACAGATAAAAATTGGATTATTCTGACCGAACACAATCTTTCTTTTATTCTGAAATTCCGGATACTCTTTTTTTTTAAATGACACCGACTCGCGATTAATGACCAACACTGAATCAAGCCCGGATTTCAGAGGGCGGCTGCGGTTATATTCATGATAAAGGGGACAAGGTTCAATGCCTAGGGATGAGGACAAGGAAAATGTCAGATTTTCTAAGAGCCGCCGTACGGACGACTGACACCTTCTGCTGGGTTTTGACTTTTCGAACCTTGCTTTTGGCTAGGGGGACGGGGAGACAACCCTTTTGGAATACTGATGATTTAGGCCGAGTTTTTGGGAGGTTATAAAAGGGGAGGGGTAGCTCTTCTTATTTCTCACACCAACCAACTTCTCCTTCTTTCCTGCTTTGCATCCTTTAGCTCATTTCCCTTCTAAAATGGCTAATCTTGGCCAAACCCTGGTTAACATCGAAGAATACCGGGTAGGACTCGACTGCTGGGTGAATTCATACCCAAATAATGTACGAGCGGTGCTAGAAGAAAACTATCATTTCAAGTTGCTCTTTACTCTGAGGAAGCTTCCCATTCAGTGGGAGATGATCCGCGGTGCTTCTGTTTTCTGGTCAACCCGGACCCACTTGTTCAATTTCAATCAAGACGAACTGTGTCCCACCTTTGAGGAATTCTGCGCCATTACAGGCAATACCATTTACAGCGAGGCCATGGTGCCCACTTCCCGCAGGACACCTGCTCGGTGGCTCATTGAAACCTTCGGCTTCGATATTGACTTCTCAAGGGTTCTCCTTCATGGGACCCACCTTGACATTACTTGCTTCCCCAAACTCTTTGGCGAGGCTGACCCTCATAACCCGGTGTACTCCGACCGTAGGGACTTTGCCTTGGTTATGTGCCTATTTGCAGAGATGTTTTTCGTTTCTTACGATGGCTTCATCGACTCAAGGATGGTGGACATCGTTGATTCTTGCAAGCGTGGTGCCGGCAACGTGATGACTGTCCTCTTGGCTGAGACTTTGCATGGGCTGGACGGCTACTATCCCAGAGGTGATGCTTTCACGTCGGGCAGCCCCATTCTATTGCAGATCTGGCTTCAGGAGCATCTCAAGATCATTCGGCCGATGTCGAATCCAGACTATACCCCTTCTATGCTTCCAAGGCGAGGTTTATACAGGCAAAACTGCACTACCGTCAAGGAGTGGGTTGGACACTTTTGGCGGATCACATCGGCAGACATCATGTGGGTGCCTCCGCATTGGGGTTTGAGCAGGTATCTCATTACGAGTGCGGGTCATTCCTTCATCTGGCTGGCTGGGCTTCGCTCCACCACTTTCTACTTGGGCCAACGGGTGGCTCGCCAGTTCGGACAAGTCCAAGGGATCCCCTTTTCTGACCTTCCCATCACAGATAATTTGCCGATGAGTACCAACATATGCAACTTGATCAAAGAGGTTTGGTATCAGAATGGTGCACACATCGGTCGAGGCAGGCGCCGGGGTGAAGGGGACACATTTTATGAACCCACTTTGGAATATCTTGAGTGGTTGGGCCCTCAAATTGCTGAAGAAACCGCTACCATTGCAGCTTTGGTACTGGAGCTCTGGGGATTACTATTCCCAGATAACAGGGCCGACAGTTTTCCAGAATCAGATTGGCGGGAGTCAACCACGCAGCGGTCATCGATCCGGACGCCGCAGAAATGATCGGGGCTCAACTTCAAGGAACACCCAGCCTGATGCAACGAACTCTGAGAATCAAAGGGGAGAAAGCTCGACGGGTCCTTATCCGAACGTGTTCGATCGTCTCAGTCTCTGAATAAAGTTTCAGTTATTTTCGCTTTAATCCTTGGTTGCCACGCCAAGATGATGTGTTTTTATTTCAAAGTTTGTTGTGTTTGTTTTTCCTTTTGAATGTAATGTTTGCAAGTTCAACGTGGGGAATAAAAAGCTTTCTTTACTTTTAATGACCGGACCCGAAGGTTGCCTACGTTCCTCTTTAGAGGCTCAGGTCAACGTAGTTCGACACAGTTACATGAAATTTTGCGCGCCTCATGTTTTTTACCTAGAACTGCCCTTTCGGGTTTTCACCTCTATTGGGGCTGTCTTTTGCGCTTTTTTTGTTTTTTTTTTTGCTCGATAGGAAACACAAATCTCTGAGTCTTCTACGCATAATACTTCTTCAATTTGCTGAGGTTGCAGGGCTGAACAAGGTCTTCTCCAAATTCAGTTTGCAGGAACACGGCTCCACCAGACTGTATCTTCTTGACAATGTAGGGGCCCAACCACGGAGACTTCCATTTCCCTCGGGGGTCGACATAACTTGGTGGCTTTTCTCGCAGCACAAGATCTCCCATTTTGATATTGCGGTCTTTCACTTTCTTGTTAAATGCTCTGGCAATTCTGCGCTGGTACGCACGATTGTGCTCAAGGGCCAACAACCGCTTTTCATCGAGCAATGCTAACTCTTCATGGTGTAGATACCCCGGGGAAACCACGGCTTTAGGCTAGAGTGGTGAATTATCCTAGGATGTCTAACTTGTTTTTAGAGTCGCCACCTATGTTTTGAGGAACATAAGAAAACCTATAGATTGTAGCCTAAGTTTGATTACGAAAACAGAGATTCTTTGTTTTGAGGTTCGGGGGTTAGATTACGAGATGGGAAGTACCGAAACACCCATCTCGCCCAACTTACGTTGGTCTTGCTTGATCAAAATCTACATGAATGAAAATGTTCTTCTTCTTTAAGTCATAAAAAGGGGGGGATTTAAAATAGGATTTGGAATGTAGGAGATAACTCCTTAACTAACGTCAATGAGATAAGGTGATCGTTAGAGTCATGTCCCAAAATGATTTGGGTGATTGCACATTTGATTAAAGTAAAAAGATAGAGAGGAGATGAAGTAGAAAAGAAAGGAAAAGATGGACTTTTACCTACAATTTGAAGAACTTCAAATATTGCTTGAAGAGATCCTTGGAAAACCTTTAGAAAGTGATTTTGGTATAGTTTTTGTAAGTTCAATCTTCCTCCTGAAAATGGAGGTAAAGAGAGGTTTTTATAGGTGAAAGAGGGGTGTTTTTGGTGCCAAAACTCAGTCACCAAGAAATCCTTCCCGGGCAAAATCTTGTAAATTGAGCAAGGGAGGGAATCCTGGCCAGAAATCTGTAACTGACGCCCAGAGGCGCGCGCTTCCTGCTTTGGGGGCGGGAGGCGCGCGCGTCTGGCTCCTCCTGTCGGAGGCACGCGACTCAGAGAAGGCAATTTTGACAGAATGGACTAGAAAGTCAGCCCTGTCATTCAGTTTAGTCCCCGGACTTAACGAAGTCAGTCAGGAACTTAACGGAAGTGACAGAAACTAACGAGAAACACTTAAAATGGGGAGAAACACAAGATCAAATGTGCAATCGGGGTGAGCGGTCCAAGGCGGGGTGTCTACACATGGCGACTTTGTAACCAATCAACTTCAGACACTTGATTCTCAAGTAGCACTCTCATAGAGGGGATTTCAAGCTCAATCGGGAGAACTGCTTCCATGCCATATGCAAGTGAATAAGGAGTAGCCCCAGTCGGTGTCCGAACAGATGTGCAGTATCCCCACAAGGCTAAAGGCAGCTTCTCGGACCAATCTTTTCCAGTGAGAGCCATCTTTCTAATGATGTTCTCCAGGGTTTTGTTAGCCGCTTCTACCGCTCCATTGACTTGGGGTCGATAGGGGGATGACTTGTGTCTGACCACCCGGAATTCGTCAAGCAATCGGTTGACTTCCCCTTCAAAGTGAGTTCCATTATCTGAGATCATCTCATAAAGGACCCCATATCTGTAGAAAATGTTGGTACGAATGAACTCGGCTACCTTCTTGGCATTCAAAACTTTGTAAAGCAGCGGCCTCAACCCACTTGGTGAAGTAATCGATAGCTACGAGCACGTATTCTTGCCCACCCGAACCTTTTCGGTTTGACCTGACCAATAACATCTATCCCCCATGTGGAGAAAGGCCAAGGAGCAGTTGATTGATAAAGAACGTGTGGCGGCAGATGTTGTAGACTAGCGTACCGCTGACACTGATCACAGGTTCGCACTTTCATCATACAATCCTTTTCCATCGTGGTCCAGTAGTACCCTTGCCTCACTATCTTCTTAGCGAGCATGTGCCCATTCATGTGGGTTCCACACAGTCCCCCATGGATTTCATCCATGATTATTCGCCTCAGTCTTATCTACACAGAGCAAATTTGGTCCGTGATGATACCTTTTGTACAACTGATCTCCGGAAATCACAAATTGGGAGGCCCATCTGCGCATTGCAATCCTTGCCCTTTTGTCCCTTTCTGGAGGGTAGGTCCATTCCTGAGCACATTCCATACGTCTGTATACCACGGCTCTTCATTCTCTTCGCTCTAGCTCAATATCCAGGCAGTAGGCTGGGATTGATCTCTTACTAACCACAAATGGCTTTACCATAACATCTGCAGGGAATTCCATGATGGAGGCTAAGGGTAGCCAATGCATCTGCAAATCTGTTTCGGTCCCTTGGGAGATAATGGAATGAGATATCTGAGAAGCGTTCTGTGAGCGCTACCAGTCGAATATGATACTGCTGTAGTCTTGGATCCAGGATTTTCCATTTTCCATTTTCCCTCGACCTGATTGATGATCAAGGCGGAGTCCCCGAACACTTCAATTTCTTTGACCCTCGATTTAATGCTTCTCCCAGGCCGGCGATGCAAGCCTCATACTCTGCTGTGTATGAACAGTCGAAGTCTAACCGGATAGCAATGGGCGTGTGCGCATCACTTGGATCAATGAGCAAGATTCCAATTCCGAAACCTCTCTTGTTGGCAGCCCCATCAAAGAAGAGTTGCCACTTATTCTCCGAACAATCAACAGTGTAGATCCCTTCATCGGGAAACTGAGCTTCTGGTCCGGGCTCAAGATCAAGAGCCAAATCTGCAAGCTGGTCTTCTATCACCCTTCCTTTAATGGAATTAGGCGTTGCGTAAGTCATATCAAACTCGCTTAAGAGAAAAGCCCACTTGGCCACTCGATTGGACATGGTTGGCCTTTCGAGGATGTACTTCACTGGATCCATTCGGGATATAATCTGGACAGGTAAGGATTGCAGATAAATTTTTAATCGCTGCGAGACCCAAACCAAACCGGTACATGCCTTTTCCAATGCTGAGTAGTTCAATTCACTCCCTTGTAGCTTTCTGCTAACAAAATAGATGGCACTTTCCACCCAGGAGTCCTCTTTTTCTTGTGCAATGATTGCTCCTACTGCAGTATCAGTAACTGTTAGGTACAGTCGTAAGGGTTTGTACGATATGAGGTGGCGCCAAGACCGTGGGCTTGTCAAGTATTTTTGACCTTTTCAAAAGCAATCTGGCATTCTTCATCCCATGATCGATCGGTGTCCTTTTTAGGAGCTTAAAGAGCGGTTCACACATCATGGTTAACTGCTGTATGAATCTGCTAATGTATGAATCCTTCCCAAGAAACCTTTCACCCCTTTTTGAGTTCGAGGTTGAGGCATTTCTGTGATGGCCTTTATTTTGTCGGGGTCGACTTCAATCCCTTTTTCAGTTACGAAGAAACCTAAGACTTTGCCTCGGACAGTACCGAATGTGCATTTAGCAGGATTCAATTTCATGTGGTACTTCCGCAACCTTTCGAAGAACTTTCTGAGGTCAATCAGATGCTGAGCGCCTTCTTCAACTGAGTGCACAATCATGTCATCCCGTACGTAGATTCAAGCTCTTTGTGGATCATGTCATGAAAAAGGGTCGTAGCACCTCTTGATAAGTGGTTCCGGCATTTTTAAGACCGAAAGACATCACAGTATAGCAGAACGTCCCCCACGGGGTGATGAAGGAAGTTTTCTCTTGATCTTCTACTGCCATCTTAATTGGTTATAACCCGCCATTCCATCAACGAACGACTTCACTTTGTGCATTGCAACCGAGTCCACCAAAATGTCAATATTTGGTAACGGGAAATCATCCTTCGGGCAAGCCTTGTTGAGGTCTCTGAAATCCAAAACATATCCGGACTTTGCCGTTCGCCTTTTCAACTGTGACCATATTGGACAACCATTGGGGATACTCCACAAACTCGGATGAAGCCTACTTGTAGCAGCCTCTCGATTCCTCTTTATTTAACCTGAAGGGCCCACTGTGGCTTGATTCTGCGTAGTTTCTGCTTGACCGGTTTGGCGTCAGGAAAGGTAGGAATCGGTGTTCCACGATCGTCGGATCTAACCCTGGCATGTCTTCATACGACCAGGAAAACACATCAACAAATTCTTTGAGTAAACTGATCAGCTGTTCCCTGTCAGCCCCTTGCATGAAGCCCCGATCTTCATTTCTTTGACTTCTTCATTCAGCCCCAGATTGATGGTAGACAGATTTTCCCCACAGGCTTCTAATTTTCGTTCCCCCGCTGTTTTGCTAACCTGTTTAACTCGATTAAATAG
>JAOWBW010001929.1:0-66584 GCA_026119855.1 Campanula takesimana | reverse complement strand
CACATGATAGTGCTAAAGCTTCCTTCATACTATCAAATCTAGTAATTACCTTTTCAGCCTTTTTGAACAATTTTTCTTGTTCAGCAATCACTTCATCATTGATTTGGAGATTGGAGCAGTTGGTTCAACCTGTGGTCTAATGTATGCTCCTTTTCTCAATTTGTTCCTTGCTCCAAGATCACATCGTGAGAATAACAATCCACCATCGTTTTGAGCCGGAGTGAGAAATCCTTGTTCAACGAGCTCGCTGATGGTTGGTCCTTTCTTCTTTTTCGCTTCTTGAAAACCTGCAGATTTCTTGATAGGTTTATTCAAGGCATTCATATCGGGAAAATCCTTGGAGAAGTCATCATCAGAATCATAAGCATCAACTTCATCATCATTTGCCATCAAACAAACAAGTCCATCATCGGACTCTTCATCGCTCTCATCGGGTCTGTTTCAATCCAAGTATTTGTGCTCATTTGCTGGTGCTCTTCTTCAGCAACCATTCCCTTGTGTCGAGTGAACTTGGGAGTGAATTTAGGAGTATGGATGCTCTTCTTCTGCATATATTCAAATTTGGGGATCGGGCAGCTTGATGCAAAATGTCCGGGTTTCCTGCAATTAAAACAAACAAGATCTTCTTTTCTTTTTGAATCACTGCTCCTTGAAAACTTTGAGGAGCTTTGCTGGTAGATCCTTGAAATTTGTTGGTTGAGCCGGGTCTTGAGAATTTTCTGAACTTTTGAAATTTCTTCACAAAATAAGCGAAGTCTTCATCATCCATGTCTAATAGCTCAAGAAGTAGAAATTTTGGGATCGGAGCTCTTTCTCATCTTGTACAGGCGCAGGTGTAGGCGCAGGAGTAGGCGCGGCTTCTCTGTGCGCCATCATAGCCATAGATTTTGACTTTCCTTCAGTTTCACTGATTCGTTGGAGTTTGAGTTCGTAAACTTTGAGATTTGCATATAGGTTCCTTAAAGTCCAAACATCTAAAGTTCCAGCGTCTTCAAGAGCGCTAGATTTATGAAGGTATCTTGATCAAAAGCTTGTAGAAAATTTACATTCAAATCTTTGTTGGTAAACTTCATGCCAAGTGAAATACATAGATTGATAATTTCACAGTAGCGTTCATAAGTTTGCCTTAAGTTTTCACCGGGGAGTTGAGAGAAATTGTTGAATCTCTTTTGAACTTCGTATTTCTTGTTCTCCTTGCAAACGGTGTCTCCTTCAATATGCTCTTCAATAGCATCCCATAGCTCATTTGCAGTAGCACAATGCATGACTTGTTGTTTCATCGCCGTGCTTAGAGTGCTTAGAAGAATGTTTCTTGCTTTGCCATCATTTGCGACTCTTCTAATTTCTTCCTCGGTCCATTCTTCCCTTGGTTTTAGGACAGTAGGTTGAGCAGCGTTGGTGCGTGGATTTGGATTCGCCTTCATCGGAATATAAGGTCCATAAACGACGGTGTCATGGAGCCTTTCATCGATTGAGTTGAGATGAGTCAATATGCTGAATTTCCATACGTCCAAAATGATCTTCATCAAAGACCGGAACGTTGAGTGTAGTTTACAGTTGCCATAGGTTTTGAGTTTGCCATTTAGAATCGGCACCCAAGCTGTTAAGCTTGAAAAACGACAAAGTTTTATAAAGGTGTTTGCTCTGATACCACTGGTTGGTCCCAAAGGGCAACAAGGGTATGAAAAATAGCTAGAGGGGGGGGTGAATAGCTGTTTTAAAATTCTTTTCGTACCCTTGAAAAACTCAATTTGCGAATGCGCACTTTATCAAGTAAGCGTTATGAAATGCGCCTAAGTGAGTGAGTGAAATGCACAGCGGAATTAGTAATGAAAGTAGGCGCAAAGTGATTAAAGGGAGCGCAACACACACACTAAGTATTTGGCTCAAAGTGAGTGAAATAAGGAACTAAGGCAAATGATAAAACAAACACAACACAATTCAGTTCAATCAATCTACATGAGTAAACAAGCAAATAGTGAGTGAAAATAATAACTTGAAAGAAATGACAAGATAATAACACAAGCTATTTGGAGAGGTTCGATCAATGAAAGATCTACGTCCTCTACCAAGATGGTTAGTCTTGGATTTCTAATCGAGATCTTATATAATGAGTGAGTGTTACAAATACAATGTTTGAGCTTATACACTAACTCAAGATCTATTACTATGAAAGAACAAATCCAAAACAATAACCGGTGTATCTCTAAAAGATGAATCTAAATGATTAATCTTAAAGAGGTGCGTGTGTGTTCTTAGAATCAAGGCTCTTTAGATCTTTGAGATGGAGAGCACAAGAAACTAAAGTGTAAGGCTTTGAAGATCTGGGCTAAGGATGAAGTATGAAGATGTTCTTGAGAAATCAAATCTGGAAAAACGAAGGCAATCTTCAAATCTTCAACAAATGCTTTGAGAGAGAAATTCTTGAAATTCTTAGCAAAACTCAGCAACTTCAAAATGTTGAAGTTATGGGGTATTTATAGTGAACTTCAAAAAACTAGCCGTTGGAAATCCTTGTGGATAAGATGAGCTGTCGTTCGTTGATTGGAGCATGCATATATTATGGCCATTTTGACACTCAACATAAAGTGACCGTTATGGACGCGTGTCAACAGATTAGGCGCATATGCATCTTTTAACCACCGTTGGATCATTGGCGTAATTTTGAATTCTTTTCAAGTCTTCGAGTCTTCAATAATCACTGAGTGTTTGAATAAACACTTTGAGGCGCGTTTGAGCCAAGAGGCGCATTGAGCCAATAGGCGCACAGTAAGCGTGCGCTTAAAACAAGGGGCGCAGAGAGGCGCGTAAGCTTATGAAGAAATCCTTATGCGCGCGCTCTAAATGGCGCAAGGCGCGAGTGAAGAGGCGCATGGCGCGTGGCGCAGGAGGCGCATAAGCGCGGCTCAAACTCACTGAGTGATTTTTCTTGAAACTTGATCTTCTTGCCCTATTTCTAAGCCTATTCTATAACAATGGACAACCTAAAAAATGAAGTATAAATACTTCTTACATGTGGGTCTAAAGTCCATGAAATAAAACTTAGGTGATGGATCAATCAAATCTAATAAATCCTAATACATAAAACTGAGATATATGTGGGCATACCCAACAGTTACCTTACTGATGTCTCGCATAAATGGGAAACATCATGACACGATTTTGGGGTAGATCGGTACACACACGTGTCAGGAGAGTGTGACCGATTAGTACCTTTGATTTGACTGCTTACGTCATGTGTCAGGAATCTTATCTTTTGGGAGAGACGCGCTGATTTGATTTTTTTTTTTTACGGATCGGCAAGATGATTTGGTCGGCAAGATATAATGATCGGCATGTTACTTTATGTCAGCAATATTTTGTCGGCAAGATAATTTGGTCGGCAAGATTTTCACAGTTGCTGTGAGATCGGCAAGACTAGCACAATCGGCAGAGTTAGCACAGTTTTAACCATAGAAATCAATCACACCTAGTTCACCTCTTAGGAACTCAAATCTTTTCTGGTCTAAGGGTTTTGTCAGTATGTCTGCTCTTTGGTAATCGGTATGAACTTTGAGCAGCACCACGTTTCCCTTTTCAACATGTTCCTTCAGAAAGTGATACTTGATGTCTATGTGCTTGGTTTTGGAATGCATGACCGGGTTGTTGGAAACTGAGATGGCAGATTGATTGTCACAATAGATGGGACAAACTTGAGATGGAACTTCTTAGTCAACAAGCTGCTGCTTCATCCAAAGGATCTGTGAACAGCAACTGCTGGCAGCTATGTACTCAGCTTCAGTAGTAGAAGTGGAAATTGATGCTTGCTTCTTACAGGACCAAGACACCAATCTATCACCAAGAAATTGGCAAGTCCCACTTGTACTCTTTCTTGTTACCCTGCAAGCTGCAAAGTCTGCATCTGAATAACCTATTAGATTAAAAGATGAATCTCTAGCATACCATAATCCAAGGTTAGCAGTTCCACAAAGATATTTAATAATACGTTTAACATCTTGCAGATGAGATTCCCTAGGGTCAGCTTGAAACCTGGCACAAACACAAACAGCAAACATAATATCTGGTCTACTGGCAGTAAGATAGAGGAGTGAGCCGATCATACCTCGGTAGACAGTCATATCTACTTTCTTACCAGACTCATCCTTATCTAAGTGAATGTTAGTGCCCATAGGTGTGCTTTGAGAGTGAGCATTTTCAAAGCCAAACTTCTTGATTAATTCTTTTGCGTACTTGGCTTGACTGATGAATATTCCCTCATTGGATTGCTTGACTTGAAGTCCAAGGAAATATGTTAGTTCACCCATCATGCTCATCTCGAACTTGCTCTGCATTAGCTTCTCAAATCTCTTGCAAAGTGATTCATTAGTAGAACAAAAAATAATATCATCGACATATATTTGAACGGACAATGAATGACCCTTGTGCTTGGCAACAAATAAAGTGGTATCGATTTTATCTCGAGTGAAACCTAAGCCATCACTAAGTAAGAACTTAAAAGGGTTTCATACCATGCCCTTGGAGCTTGCTTTAAGCCATAGAGAGCTTTCTTCAATCGATAGACATGATTAGGCTTCTTGGAGTCTTCAAAACCTGGTGGTTGTTCAACATACACAAGTTCTTGGAGTTCTCCATTCAGGAAGGCACTTTTCACGTCCATTTGATACAGTTTGAATTCTTTGAAGTCGGCATAGGCTAAGAAAAGTCTTATAGCTTCCAATCTTGCAACAGGAGCAAATGTCTCATCGTAGTCAATCCCTTCTTCTTGTCGGTATCCTTTAGCAACTAACCTTGCTTTATTCCTTATGATCTTCCCTGCTTCATCCAATTTATTTCTAAATACCCACTTTGTACCAATCACTTGTTGAGATGATGGTCTTGGCACTAGTTCCCACACATTGCATCTTTCAAACTGATTTAGCTCCTCCTGCATAGCTTCCACCCAGTCAGGATCAGCAAGAGCTTCTTCAGTCTTCTTTGGTTCTATATTGGAAACCATAGCAGATGAGAAAAGACTCTCGGCGAATGCTCTACTAAGGTTTCTTGTTAATCTTGGTCCAAAGACATCACCAATCACATTTTCTAATGGATGATCACGAACTGTTCTAACTTCCCTTGGTACATCTTGTCTGACTGTATCTTGTTGTAAAGATTCGAGAGGAGGGTCAAGATCAAGATCAGCAGGTGGAGTAGGAGAATTAGAGTTTTGGGTGAGAGGTGGATTAGATTGAGAGCTTGTTGGGAAGGGCCTTATAACATAAATTGGTTGAGGGCTAGATCTGTTTTCAGTATGATCAGCAGAATTTTAATCGGCAAATGGATTGTGAAATTCATCAGCAGATTTTGGTTCTGCCGATGAAGGGAAGTATTGAGCTTCAGCTGATTCTTCTACTGATATAACTGAATCAGCAGCTGGAACTTGTCCTGCATGGTTAGTATTGTTGGATTCACCTGTCTCATGAGCACTAGATTCATTAGTACTATTTGGAGCCTTGTCAGACTCTAGCAAATCAAATTCATCAAAGGTTACATGAACAGATTCAACAATTTTCAAAACTTTCTTATTGAAAACTCGAAAGGCCTTACTGTGTTTAGCGTATCCAACAAAGATTCCTTCATCAGCTTTCTCATCAAATTTTCCTCTGTACTCTTTCCCATTGTAGATCACATAACATTTGCAGCCGAATATTTTGAAGAAACCAATATTGGGAATTCTGCCTCTCCAGAGTTCATAAGGAGTCTTGTTATGGAATTTGTTGATGAGAGATCTGTTCTGAGTAAAGCAGGCGGTATTGATGGCTTCAGCCCAAAAATATTTCGGCAGCCTGGCTTTAGCAATCATGGTCTTACCAGCTTCTATAAGAGTTCTGTTCTTTCTCTCAGCGACACCATTTTGTTGTGGTGTACCGGCAGCTGAGAAGTTGTGGTCTATGCCATGATCATCACAATACTGAGCAATACCATTGTTCATGAATTCAGTGCCCGTTGTCTAATCTCATACTGATGATATCACTCTCTTTCTGGGTCTGTAGTAGTCTAAATAACTTGGTACCAACAGCGTAAGTATCATCTTTGTTGCTGAAGGTTTCTACCCAAGTATATCTTGAATAGTCATCTACTACCACCAGAGTGTATCTACTTCCCCCCAATACTTGCAGTAGTCGTGGGGCCAAATAGATCCATGTGTAGCAGTTGGAGGCACTTAGATGTAGACATGCAGGGCTTGCTGTAGAAAGATGTCTTGTGTTGTTTTCCGAGTTGGCAGGCCTTGCATTTCTTTCCATGATCAGCAGACACTTGAGGCAGACCGGTTACCAGATTTGAACCGGCAAGCTTGGATAGATACTTGAAGTTCAAGTGACTGAGTCTCTTATGCCATAGCCATGAGTTCTCACTGATGTTCTTAGCTACAAAACAAACATTAGTAACACCAGTAATAGTACTTAAATCTACTGCATAAATGTTACCTTTACGTTTGGCAGTGAGAAGAGTTTCATTGGAAGCAATGTCTTTCACATAGCAACTGGAAGTAGTAAATACACATTGCATTCCTTTATCACAGAATTGTGATATTGATAGAAGGTTGTGTTTTAGACCATCCACTAGAGAGACCTTTTGTACAGTGACTGCACCTCTCTTGATGGTACCAATACCGATGATTTTTCCTTTGGCATTATCACCGAAAACCACTGGGGGACCTGATGCTTCTGAGATATCGGCAAGTAGATCTGCAAATCCTATCATGTGTCTTGAACAGCCACTATCTAGAATCCACAAATCCTTGCTTGCACCAGTTGAGGCCATGAAGCATTCCTGAAATAAAACAGTATGCTTATGGTCCCCCTTATTCTTGGGTCCGAGAGTTAGTTCCTCTTTGGCAACCACATCTGGCCACCACTAGAGGATGTAACCTCAGTGGGTCCAGAAAGGTTCTTTAAGAGGCATTCATGAGCCTTGTGACCATAATCAGAACAATTAGAACATCTCACTTGACTGATAGGCTGTGGAGTCGGTAGAACATCATTCTGTTTAGTCAGTGCATCGACAGAACTAGGGAATTGAGCAGGCACAAACTTAGTAGGTTTAAAGGTGATAGTGTTGCCTTTCTATTCTGTTTACCTTTGGCAGTTATGTCGCGACCCCGGACCCCGCGGGCCCGAGACCGCGAGCTGGACGTCGACTTAAAACCAAAACTCTAAAATATAGGAGTTAAAAATTCCATTTTGAACCAAAAGATGATACACAAGGTTTTACAAATCCAAGTTTAAATAAACAAAGTACATCTAACATAAGCTCCACGGCTTATACCCAAAAGAATAAAATATACAATTCTTAATGACGTCAATAATGGTAAAACTATCCCCAAAAGGTTATACATTTAGATAATGTAAACCGATCCATAACAACCTGCCCCAAAATCTCAATCCTCTCGACGTCCTCCTCGATCCGCGAATCCTAATCCTTTTCCTCCTGGGGGGGGGGTTAAGGAAAAACAAAGATGGAAATAAACGGGGTGAGATAAAATCTCAGTAAGTTACTAATGCAACTACATGACATGCTAATATGCAATGACCAATAGCAATTAACATAAGACAGATAGCAGCGGAATAGTAAGCACATAACAAAGGATATTAGCCAAGGTTTCCCAACTGAAAGAACCAAATAAAGGTCGCTGCGCAGCTTCAATAACCAACCATTCATCATCTTCATAATAGCATGAAAGATGAAAAGAAATCCCCGGTCAGAAGCGACCAATCAACCCATCAATCAAACAATCCATCCTCATAGTAGCATAAAAGCTGAAGAGAAGCCCGGTACCAGAACCAATAACAATGTAAAGTGCCACAAGGGGCGGGAGCCATGCCACAAAGTCATGCTCCCAAAACGATTAGCTAGAATACCCACAACGGAGCTAGCTCATCCCAACCAAGGCCAATCTGGATGAGGACAGAAGGACCAATGGGCGATGCTATACTGGACTTGGCTCATGCCATTATAGCATTATCCATTGCCTGACTCGATACACAATTTAACCAGCTGGACTTTCAATCGTGCTAAGAAATAAAATACTAGCATGGTAAACAACTAAGGATTCCAAAGTAGGGAACCATACCAAATAATCACCATAAAGATGCAACGGGTACTCCTGAAGAGTTTAACAACAACGATAACAAGAGTTTCTCATGAAGAGCACAACAACGATAAACGGAATTTCTCATAAAGAGCACAACAACATTGATCATTAAAACAAGATGATTCCAAGACAAGGCACGTATCAAATACATCCTAAATATGATACCCACAAGTAAATCATAAAGAGCACAACCCAACGGTCGCTCACAAATGGCACAATGACTATTACCAAAATGACCCTAAACATTTACTCATAAAATATACTAGGACTATGAACTCAACCATCTCATCACACCAGGAATTCCAAATGGGAAATCCGAATGAATACATCTTAAGGTTACTCAAACAGTAGGTACCCCATTGCCAATTCACGCTTTATCTCCGTTCATAACGAATCCATTCTAAACACCCCAAACGAATCCAAAAGGTTACACTTATTAGAACATGATCACGACTGGACTAAACCCTACACTTTGGTGTTCAGTAACCACCCTCTAGGTACTATAGGACATCGCCTAAAACCTAGACCAAGACTCACTCGAAAATCAATTCGATTGGAACAATCACGAACACATCATAAGATGCCCAAACATATACCAAATGATCATCACAAAGATAAGTCAAACCAACAATACCTCAATAAGATGTTCCAAATCCCAATTAACACTTAATTAATTTCAAACACAAACTTGATCACAAGGGACCCAATTTTATCCCTAGAGTGTACTACAATGTTCACTAAGGTCGACTAGAAGGACACCCAAGACTTAGACCAAAACGTATTCTTCAATCACAACTTAACAACAAATGTAAATTTTCAGAGATCTGTGCGGCCGCCCAAAATGGACCGTGCGGTCGCCCAAAATCCCTCAAACCAAGAACAAAAGCTTTCAGAAAGGTGCGCGGTCGCCCAGGCAATTTTGGGCGGTCGCACAACCTTCTGTATTGCCAGAAATCGGGAAGAACAACATGGGTTCTTCCATTTTCATACCCAAAACACATTCAACCAAAATCCAACCTTTCAACTCACATACTAATGCACCAACACAACTAATAAGTCTAAAAAGACTCCTACAACAACATTTAACAACCAAAATCAAGAATCAAACCCAACATTCATAAAATCTCCATTTTTGACCAAAACTCAAAATAAATTCCAAATAAATTCTAAATTCATCCAAACTTCAATTATAACTCACCAAACATCATATAAACATGATATGAACATTTTAGCATAAAAAATGGGGGAAAAGTAACTTACTTGGATTTTCTCAAAGTTGATGGATTTCGATTCTTTTTGGCTTCCTACGATCCTATCGACGATCTAAACACATTTCATGTTTTAAGAAATGAGAGATTATGAGAGGAAGATGAAGAAAATGAAGAGAGAAGGGAAGAGAAAGAAACTTACCCACAATGGAGAGAGAGAGAGAGAGTTTGCTGGAGAGGGTGGTGAGAGTGAGGGAGAAGGAGGTGTAGGGAGAGGGTAGGAGTATAATTTAAAAACTTACATAAAGACCCCCTCCTCTAATACTACCCAACTCAATACTCCCCACTAACAACTAAAACCGAATATTTCCACACTAGCCCAAATAACCCGAATAAAATGCTAGGCATAAATATTATAACACATAAATTGCACACATAAATATTTAAATAAATAATAATTTAAATAAATAATTAAGCAAATAAATAAATAATAAATATTTATTACCAATAAAATAGAGCCTAGTTTTCAGGTCGTGACAAGTTACCTTTTTAGGTACTGGTCCATCGGCAGCAGAGGTGGTTAGACCGGCAGCACTTGCTCTGCTGATGTATTCACCAAGAATACCGTTATCGACAGACTCAGTATCAGCAACCTTAACATATCTTTGTTTGTGCTTATCAATCCTTTTGTTCTGGTTCTTAGGATACTTCATTGCCACAGCACTGTATATTGGCTTAGCATCCTTATGCACTGAGTTAACAGGACTACATTCAACTTTCTCATCCTTTTTCTCGGTTGCACAAGTTTCAGTAGAGCTACTGCTGCTGGAATCAAATCCTAACCCAGATTGCTCCTTATATGACATTTGGGTTTGTAGGATTATTTCAACAGCAACTCTAGATTTTGTGTAAGAATCAACAATCCTTGAGAGATGATTTTTTCTTTTCACAAGATCTTCGATCTGAGCTATCAATACTGCCACTTGACTTTTGAGATCTAGGTTTTCTTTCTTTAGAAGAACAGACTCAAGCTCGTGTCCTTAAAGAACTGAAAGTTCAGACATAAGCGAGCTATTCTCGTTAGAAATTCTTTTGAAATCAGCAGCCATTACTTTATGAACGCTACTCAGCTTCTCATAAATACAAAGTTCATCCATTGTCTCTACCATCTCAGCCTTAGATAATTCTGGAAAAGGATCGGCTGAATCTTTTGAAGTAGAGAGAATGGGTTCAGGTGAGAAGTCAGGTAGGGAAGAGATGGGTTTCAAAAGGCTTTTGGCAATATTGGGATGTTCGGTGAATGAGAATTTTTTTGTCATCGGCAAGGGTTTTGTTTTAGAAGCATTGAAGTGAGAAGAGTTACACTGTCCATAGAGTGAAGTTCCCACTTGATGAACCTTGTATCCTATTGGGTTTTCTGCTTTGATGCTTACTTCCTTGAAGTATGATTGAACTCTTCCAGTTGGTACTTCTTTGACTGGAGTCTTTGGCGGCGAGGGATCTCGGTAGATTGGAGTCGGCAAGGATGAAAGATCGGCATCATCTGAATCTAATGCAACGAAACTTACATCGGCATCTGCATCTTCATTGGCATCTTCGTCTGAATCGGTTTCACACCAGACCGGCAAGGCTTTTTCTCTGCTATCATCGGCAACATAACTTCGAGACTTTGGATATCTCTTGTTTACTGATTTCCTCACGTATTCATACTTTGGCTGAGGACATTTTGAAGCAAAGTGACCAGGTTTTCTGCAGTTGAAGCAGACAAGATCACCTTTGCTGTTTTTGCCATCGGTAGCACTGGTACTTGGTTTGTTGTAGCTTGATTATTTTTGAAATGGTGGTGTAAAGGGTTTTTGTTGCTGGTGACTTTCTTTTTGCATCCTTTTGAAGTCTTTAAACCTCTTGTAGTTTCTGGCGAAGGCGGCAAATTTGTCTTCTTCCATTGTTTGTTCTGAAAGTATTTCTGAGGTTTTTGAACAGCAGGATGTTTGATGGGGATCTATAGGAGGGAATTTGGTTGAAGGAAAGGATACCTGAGATTGAGCTGATAGAGACAAGTTTTTGAAATTTTTATCGAGAACGTTAAGTTTTTGCAGTTCTCTCTCTCATACAAGAACAGACTAGACACAAGATTATGAATAGAGGTCTTGTTTAAGTCTCTAACTTCTCTAACAACAGTGACCTTAGTATGATACTCATTTCCTAAAGAGCTTAGAAAACGAATATTAAGATCTTTCATAGTATACACTTTACCTAATGAAGCACATAAATTACTTACCTCGTAGAATCTGTCGTAGGCACTTCTGAGAGATTCACCATCTAGTTTCTTGAAGGATTCAAACTCAGCAATACAGTCATAGAGTCTGTTGTCTTTCACCTGCTCATCTCCTTCAAAGTATGCAAGGAGTTTGTTCCAGCATTGTTGAGCCGTGGATCACAAGTCAATCAGTTTATATTGCTTGTCATCCAATCCACATGAGATAATGTGGCACGCCTTTCCATCTAGAACAACTGAAAGTTTGTCTTCATCAGTCCATTCTTCTCTAGGTTTTTCAATCAAGGTTTCATCAACTTGAACATGCGTTTCTTGTTCAGTGTCTTGTTCAGCATGAGCAGTCAGCGGAGTGGAGGGAATTGGTCGGTAGGTGGTTGAGACCTTTAGAGGAATGATTGGACCACCTTCTATTACTTGCATTAACCGGTCATCGATTGAGTTCATATACTTTATCATACGAGATTTCCAGACACCAAACTCATTGACCTTCAACAACGGAATGGTAGTGATGTTGAACGACTGCATGATTTTTCCTGCCATGGTATCGGCAATACAAGCTGCAAAGCTTGGAAATTTCTTTCAAAATTCCAAGCTCTGATACCAATTGTTAGGCCCAATTAGTAGGAAAATAGGCTAGAGGGGGGGGGGGTGAATAGCCTTTTTAAAAACTTTTCAAGAAACACTTTTATAAATGCAAAGTCACTTATCAGTTTGCAAACTATTATCAGTAAGCGTAGCGGAGAAGATATGACTAAGTTTTAACTCACACTTAAATCAGTAAGAAATGGTTTTCAGAGCTTAGTTTAAACACAAAGTTGTTTCCAAAAGTTCAATGCAGTTTCAAGAGATTGGTCAAAGGAAAATACAATGAATCAGTATGAACAGTTAGATCAGCTGGTGAGAGATTTTCAATCGGCAAGAATAAAGTAGCTGACAAGAGACACAGAGATTTGGAGAGGTTCACAGTGTAAATACTGCTACGTCCTCTACCAAGTTTGGTCAGAACTTGGATTTGGGTTAAGAGTACTATTAGATATTTTTAGTCTATTACAAGCATGGCTTTGCCGGTATACAAAGACTAAGTTCTAGAAATTTCTAATGGATCGTAAAACAAATACTGACCAAGTGTTTTTTAGCGGCAAGTTCAAAAGAACTTATCTCACTCAGGTGGGTGTGTGAATAACTCAATCACAATATTCCTTATATAAGTCTAACTTGGGAATATTAACAAAGTGATGAGTTTGTGAACGAGTGTATGTCCTATTAATGTCTAATGATTATCTAGACGGAATGTTGACCTTCAATGAATGCTTCAACAATCAACTCTCTTCAATTCACCAACCTTCTTCAATGCAGCAAGTCTTCTATTTATAAGAGGAGCAGATGTCTTAGCTTGTTGAAGAAGGATAATATTTGAATTTCCAGCTGGGTAGGTAAGGAGCATTTAATGTGGTATCTTGAGCATTAATGGCGAAGATTTGGAGTACACGCATGCTTGGAAAAGTCTAATGGGTAAAGACCCCTTTGTCTCAACCGGTTACCTGCAAAAGCAAGTAGAGACAGAGTATAGCTAAAAGTAGCTGTGTGTCAGACGGCGCAGTAATCACTACAGAGCAGGTAAACTACTATTTGATAAAACAGTATGAAAGGACAGGGACAATCAGCAAGGTTGACTTTAAGATGGAATGATGTAACCTGACTGACAGTACAGACTGTCTTTCTTTATCGGCATGTTGAGAGTGGTAGTTGATCGGCAACTTGTGTAGCAAGTTTATCGGCAACTTGTCGCATGTTGAGAATAAAGTTGATCGGCAACTTGTTTACTGGTCTGCTGATTTGCTTCCTCTTGCTGGTTTGCCTTGTTTGAAGAGATGTAATACACCTGTGGAGATCACAAAGAATCCTAAGGGTACCTAAGAGGTTCTAATAAAAATGGGGGATCCTAAGTGTAGACATGATTGGGATTAAGTAATTCTAGTGTCTAGGAATCTATTTGAACAACAGTCAACAAAAAGAAGGTAAGTGAAATCACTAACTAGAAAGGTTCAACTTCAGTAAGCAAAACAGTCGGCACTATTACGGCAAGCAATATTACGGCAATGTAACCTTGCGGTCGGCAAAGGTTACTGACTAGGTAGGTTGAAAATGAAGGTTTGTGTCTGAGAGTTTTAGCAAAAAGATAAGTAGTCAGAAGTTGTAACTAAGGCAATAAGCAAACAATAAACACAATTCACAATCGTTTGAATATCTGGAAAGATCAAAACACTAAACGACAAACAAAGTCAATATGAACAATAAGAACAATTGCAGAAAATAAATTTGCAAAATGTAAATGACACAACGATTTGGAAATGTTCGATTTGTTAAAAGATCTACGTCCTTTACCAAGATGGTCAGTCTTGGATTTTGAATGGAGGATATATTAATTCTCTTGAGTACAAATTACAAAGATGAAGAATTGAATTAACTCCTATTTTCTATGAAGAAAAAATCCTAGACTTAGACCTGTGTATCCCTAATGATGCAATCTATGTGATTGATCAATCAGTGTGTGTGTGTGTAAGAAATAATAGCTCTATGTAAACTATATGATTGAGAGCCTAATGAATCTTTAAGTGTTGCTAGGCTTGAGATTTGATGTTCTTGAAGGTTTCTGGGGATCTTTGAAGATTTGAAGGCGATTGTTTGAAGATTCAAATGATTCTGGAAATCTTGAGTATGATCTTCAATCACCAAGTATTTCGACAGCAATTTCTCTCTTTGAATCTTAGCACACTTTCAATGAAGAAAGTAAGGACTATTTATAGCCTAGGGTGAGAGAGATAGTTGTTAGAAAATGATGAGCTGGAGCATTCTGATTGGAGCTCACATCTTTGTCTTCTAGTTGCAGGAGTTAGTGGTCCAGATGTACTATCTTGTACGACCAAATTCAAATTTGAATTTGCAACGTTTAAATCAAACTTGTCTTTACTTGGTTGTGCGGTAGAAAGTCTGTGGTAGGCTTAATGCTTTGCGATCACCATCCAGTAGCAAGGTTATTGCGGTCACCAAGATCGTGCGGTCACCTGTAGTGCGGTCGCCTAGTTGAGGTAAGCAGACTTAGCCAATTTCACAACAATCAGCAGCAGCAACAATTCTTCAAAATTTGAGGGGCTGTCTTCTTAGCCTAGCTAAACTAAAATAGGACTTAACTAATGAAGTCCTAAAACTTCTTACAATAATACCTAAAGTCCATAAAAAGTAAAATAAGGTTATGGGATCAATCAAATCTAGGTAACAGGAGTGGTTTATAATACACATACCCAACAATCTCCCCCTATTTGATTGAGATCATTACCTACTATAACAAAGACTAAATCATTGTACTTGGTAATAACATGTTTCAAGAAATTAATTTTATTAAGTTCATACCCCAAGTCAATGCACACACAGTAAGTCAATTGTTATAGATTTCTATCATCCTATAAAGAAAATAAAAGACTAATCCTAGAAGATAGAAATATGTTGATGCAATTCAGAAAGATAATAAATGAGAGACATGAATAGCATCAAACAAAACAAACACAACTGATACTCTGAATCATTAAAGCGATGGAGCATAAGAGTACAAATCAAAAGAGAATAATTGTTTTGTTACAAACCCAAATAAGTTAAACAGAAATAAAAATTGTTTGAGGCAACCAGCCTAATCAAAACAAGACAAAACAAACAGCAAGAAAGAACAAAAGACTTGCGGTCAGAGGAGCGGTCGGGGAGGAACGGTCAGTAGAACGGTCAGCTTACATATCTAAGCCGGGGATCTTCACCTCAATGTCAAATTCAGGAATAATGGGGCAGGTGAATGTGTTGGCCAGCATATAATCAAAATTGTTTATGATCGGGAAATCGATACTGCTGCCTTCATCATTTTCGGCATGTGAATGAACATTACCATGACCAGCATCTGCAACTTGAATAGATCTTCCAGTGACTGCACTTCCAGCAGACCTCTGAACTGACTCCTCTAGAGTTTCTAATTTCTTTTCAACGACCTGAAATGAACCAATGACCGTGTTGGTCAGTTCCTCAATTCCGGTACCTTGATAATCAAGCGGGGTTTTGAGAGTGGCAAAAGCAGCCTTAATAGCTTCAAGCTTATTTGCTTGATTTTCAGTGAGAGCTTCAAGAGATGCTTTGATGGATGCATCGACTTCCTTTTCCAAACTAAACTTGATATTTTTCACTTCATGAATCAGATCAGTCTTAACAAAATCCAACTGCTTGTGGACTTCAATAGATGCATCCAAAACTTCGCGAGAAATTCCACAATTGAGAGCATTAGTCTGGATGGTCAGAGCGGTTGATGTTGAAGCGGTCGGAGTAGGTTGTATGGTAGCTAGACTTAAACCAACATTTCCAAGGATAATGTCCTTAACACTCTTTGTTGTAGCCACTGTCACCCCCTTAACGGTATCAATAATCTTGGAGGGTAAGGAATACAGTTCTTGTTGAAGAGTGGCTTGAGAAGATTTCAAACCAACAACCTCTGCGGTCAGTTGGGTAATGGTTGTTTGGTTATCATACTGAATTTTGGTCAATACTTTTACAGCGGTCAGTAGTGCGGCAACCTGTTCCGCGGTAGCAGGAACATCGTCATTCTTGGCCGTAGAAGGATCATGAATTGGAGAGTGAGTAGGAGAAACAACAGGGGTGCGGTAAATAGTGCGGTCAGGATCATCGACCGTGGTAACTTCTTGAACGGCAGCCTCTGGGCGGTCGAAAGTAGGGCTATCAATGTTAATATCAATATCCTTTTTTTTGTCATCACTTGCACCTTGCTGACTACCATCATCACCAACCTGTTTGTCATCACCATCATTATTTTCATCATCAGCAACCTCAACTTTCGAACCACTTGAAGCATCATCTTCAGTTTCCTCACTGTCAGACTCATCTCTAAGTGAGTAGACCTGTCTGACAACAGTGGGCTTCAGTTTCTGAGCAACTTGCATTAAAGTGGGAGCAACCTCAACCACAGCTTCAGGATCAATGGGAGGAGAGCCAGTAGGAGTGAACACTGGAGATGCGGCAACTTTAGCCTTCTTGACAACCTTGACCGGACTCAGAGAATGAGTTCTCTTCTTCTCCCCCTGAGATGTTGAAGTCGAAGGAGTTTTGATTTCACAGATGGAGCGGTAGGTTGAGCAATCCTTGATTTAGCAGGTTTTAAAGGTGCGGCAAGCAACCGTAATGGTGCGGTCGACTTATGAGGAGGGGAAAGGGAATAAGTAGACTTGACCGATGGCTCTTTGAACTTGATTCCAACGGCAACTGATGATTTCTTAGCGGTAGGTTCAACAGCAATTCCCTTACCTTTGCCTTTGAGAGGAGCTGCAGGCACAGAATCTTCGTCCTCATCATCGTCTTCATTTTCACTAGCGGCAGGCAGAGAAGACTTATGCTTAGAAGGTGACTCATAAGGTTCATGAGGATCCCTTGCTAGGTAGATCTTGTAGAGTTTGGTTCCAAAGCGCACACGAAAATTTGTTTTCATGGTGGAACGGGTAAACAGTTTGTTTTTGGAGATGGGGAGAAGAAGTTCACGATTTTTGGACATGATTTTTTGGATCTCCTTGATATGGGTCATTATAAAATTAATGAAGCGGGTATGAGTGAGGTACTTGATCGATCCTTTCTCCTTTGCGTTATTGTACGCAGCAATGTTTGCAATCAATGAGTCATAAATAATTTGGCACCAGTCAATGTTTTTGCAAAGGTAGATTGCAGCAGAGAGAGTCCATTGAGTAGTGTTGAGATTGGCCTGATTTCTAGTTTTGCAGTTGATTGAATGACCAACCAGATGGCTGATATGGTATAAGACTTCATCAAATTCTTTCCTGGGAACCTTGGTTACATGATTGTGACCAACTAACCGATTAGCAAGTGCCTTAAGTTCATTTTCAGCGACGGTAGTTGCGTAAGTAACACCTGCCACCTTTTTTATCCCAAGAACCTCACTTATATTGAAGACATCCAAAGACATCTCATGAACCTCAATTTCAGCGTGAATGAATTTCACCATTTTGCCTGATGCACTTCGATCGGTCTCTTCTGTAGCGGTCACAAAGAATTGATCCACCAGAGCTGGAACATGGAAATCTTGATCTAACGTAAAGAATGGCAGCAACCCAGTCTTATCAAACCTTTTAATAAGGTTACTTCCGATAGCATCTTCTTTGAGGTCTTCAATGTCCATTAGAACGCCCGGTAAGAAGTGTTTGGTATTCTAAAAAATTAGAGAAGTTAGAACGAAAATAAAGTAGTGCGGTCACTTGTAAGGTTGTGCGGCAAGTGACAAACGGCAAGGTCTACGGTAAAGTAGATGCGGTAAGGAGACAGCGGCAAGAGCATGCGGTAGGTACAATTAGCAACAAAAATTTCGAAAGCAAGAAATTTTGAAAGATATATCACGCAGAAAATCATAACACGCACAAACACCTTTTGAGTGTGTGTGCCCAAGAAAAATAGATCAAAAAGGTAAATTCTCAAGAACACTAAGAACACAAACATGAACACGAAAGAGGTGACTGTAGCATAAACCCAGAAAATCCAAACAGTGCCAAAATCGAAAAAAAATTATGAATATAGCTTCTAAAAATCCGATTAAAACCGAAAAACACATCAATTTTATCAAATAATCATTCAAAATGCCAGAAAACAAAGAAAAACGAGAAAGGGGGGGCGAAAACCTTAAACCCAGATGGGTGAAAAACAAAAAAAAAATGGAAGAAACACAATAATACACACATTTAGATGCATAGAAACGCATTATAACAGGAACCAAGCAACATTTTAGTCATAGAAATCAACACAATCCATGAAAATGGAAAGAATATGAAAAGTTATTATAAACCCACCAAGAACTACATGGTTTTTCGAAAGACAACAAATATGAAGAGATTAAGAGCCGAAATCATACCATTCGAGTTTGTTGATATGAAGGATTGAGAGAGAGGATGATTTCTTGTGTGTTTTTATCAGTTGGGGCCATCAATTTATATAGAGAATTGGAGAGAGAGAGAGATTGAACCAGAGAGAGGTTATAGAGAGAGAAAGTTAGAGAGAGAAAGAGACAGAGAGAGTATGCAGAGATAATGGAAAGTGAGAAGGTGGGAAGGGAGTATATGGGCGGTTATGGGAAATGGGGAAGTGGAAAAGTGGGGGGTTAACCTCTGCAGATCAGAAAAAAGTCTTTTTGTCTCTAAGTGAGAACCAATGACGGCGGAGCAATAATATAATAGTGATTTGAATAAAATAGAAGCGAGGGAAAATTGAAAATTACCTTAATACCCTTGAAGTCAAATCATCATAACTCCGAAATATCTAAGATTAGAATACTTACATGGAATCCATGCGTGCGGTAAGTAGAAAGTAACTGTTACCGTTCGTACGGTCGCCGACTTGTGAGCTCGACTGTGATTTTTGAGGTCATCAGTCTTGTGATGTGTATTTAAATCAATGAGACATGTCTTCGATTTTCATGTGGTCAATGGCATGGATGAGATATCACTAACTAGTGCGGTCGACACCATGCGGTCGACTTTAGCGGTCGACTGATGTTGAGGTAAGTAAATTTCAACTTTGCACCTACTTGTTTAAGAAACTTGGAGAAACCAAAATATTAGCACAAAAATAATAAGGACAAGATTTTAAAGTTCTAGCATACCCATTTCTCCTCTGAGAAATCTAAATCTCTTAGAATCTAGAGCCTTAGTGAGAATGTCTGTAATTTGATTGTCAGTACTCACATACTCTAGATGAATGTTACCTTTTTCAACATGATCCTTGAGGAAGTGGTATTTGATATTAATATATTTGGTCTTCGAATGCATGACAGGGTTGTTGGACACAGCAATGGTAGATGTATTGTCACAATAAATTGGACAATTTTCTTCATTGATTCCGTAGTCGACCAATTGTTGTTTCATCCAAAGCACTTGGCAGCAGCAGCTTCCAGCAACTATATATTCAGCTTCAGTGGTAGATACGGAAACTGATGCTTGTTTCATGCTAGCCCATGAAACGAGTCGATTTTCAAGGAAATGACAAGTTCCACTTGTGCTTTTCCTGTCAATGGTACATGCTGCATAATCTGCATCTAAGTAACCTATAAGATCAAAATTCGAATCTTTGGAATACCAAAGTCTAAGGTTAATAGTCCTAGATAAATATCGAATAATACATTTTACAGCAATAAGATGTGCTTCTCGAGGATCCGCTTGATAGCGAGCACAAACGCAAACACTAAACATGATATCGGGCCTACTAGCAGCTAAATAGAGAAGAGAGCCAATCATACCTCGATACAAGGTTTGATCAACCTTTTTACCTTTTAAGTCTTTATCTAACTTATTACCAGCAGCCATAGGAGTTTCGTATGCCTTTGCATTTTCAAGTCCAAATTTCTTTATGCGATCTTTAATGTACTTTGCTTGGTTGAGGAAGATGCTTTCAGCACATTGTTTAATTTGTAGCCCAAGGAAGAATGGTAATTCTCCCATCATGCTCATCTCAAATTTTCTTTTCATTAGCTTCTCAAATCGCTTACACAACAATTCGTTAGTGGAACCAAAAATAATATCATCGACGTATATTTGAACAAGTAAAGTGTGATCATGATATTTTGCAATGAATAAAGTTGTGTCGATCTTACCACGCTTAAAACCTTTCTCTAGGAGAAATTTATATAGAGTATCATACCATGCCCGTGGAGCTTGTTTGAGTCCATACAAAGCCTTTTGAAGTTTGTAGACATGATGTGGAAATTTGAGATCTTCAAATCCGGGCGGTTGAGCGACATAGACAGTTTCTTGAAGTTCGCCGTTGAGAAATGCACTCTTCACATCCATTTGATAAAGCTTGAATCTTTTGAAAGAGGCATATGCTAAAAATATCCTTATATCTTCAAGTCGTGCAACGGGGGCAAAAGTTTCGTCGTAATCAATGCCTTCTTCTTGTCTATATCCTTGTGCGACCAACCGAGCTTTGTTTCTTGTGATGGTTCCATTCTCATCCATCTTATTTCTAAACACCCACTTTGTACCAATCACTCCATGATCCTTTGGTCTTGGAACTAAGGTCCAAACTTTACATTTTTCGAATTGGTTGAGCTCTTCTTGCATAGCAACAACCCAACTTGAGTCTTTGAGTGCTTCATCAACTTTCTTGGGTTCAACTTGAGATATGAATGCGGTAAGTGCATCATAATGTGATCTTCTTGTTCTAACACCAGAATGTAGGTCACCAATGATATTCTGAATTGGGTGATCTCTGACCTCGCGCACTTCATGAGGTAAGTCTGGTTGAGTTGATGGTTGCTGTAAATCTTCTAGCAGTACATCATTTGTGCCATCCAAATTATAGGTAAGTTGAGGGATTGGTTCTTCAATATTTATGGGTGTTTCAACTTCAACTCTATTTGAGGTAGTAGCAGATGCAGTAGCTTCTGGTGCTTCATGTGAGGTAGGTGGAGGTGCTGTTGAGGTAGATGGATTTCCCTGAGTTGACTGATTTTGTGGTCAACTTGTACCTATCTCATTAAGCTCAACAAAATTATCAGCAACATTTGGAGCCATATGTGGCTCAAGGAGAGAATGTTCATCAAAAGTAACATAGAAAGATTCAACTATCTTAATAGTGGTTTTATTAAATACACAAAAATCTTTTGAGTGTTTAGCATACCCAATAAATATACCTTCATCGGCCTTAGGAGCAAATTTACCTCGATGTTCTTTACCGTTGTAGAGAATGTAACATTTGCAACCGAAAATCTTGAATTAGGCAATGTTGGGGGTTCTTCCTCTCCAAAGTTCATAAGGAGTTTTGTTGTAGGTTTTGTTGATGAGGGATCGATTTTAAGTGAAGCAAGTTGTGTTGACGGCTTCAGCCCAAAAAATATTGAGGTAGCTTTGATTCAGCAATCATCATCTTTCCTGCCTCTATCAACATTCTGTTCTTTCTTTCCACAACACCATTCTGTTGTGGAACTCCAGCAGTTGAAAAGTTGTGGTCGATTCCATGGTCGTCACATTATTTAGTAACGTTGTTGTTTTTGAATTCTGTTCCGTTATCGGATCGAACACTAACGAGGTTGTCTTCTTTTTTGGTTTGGAGCTGTCTAAAGAGCGCGGTCAAAATGTCATAACAATCGTTTTTGGAGATCATCATTTCGACCCACGTATATCTTGAGTAGTCACCTACCACAACTAATATATATCTATTGCCTCCGATACTTGCGGTAGTGACAGGTCCAAATAAATCCATATGTAGTAGCTGCAAACATCTTGAAGTTGACGGAGTCGTCTTGCTGGAGAAAGACGATTTTGGTTGTTTGCCTAGTTGACAAGCTGAGCACTTTTTCATCGTGGTGATCAGCAACCTTGGGTAGGCCACGAACCAGATTTTCTCTACCAATCTTAGAGAGATACTTGAAGCTCAAGTGACTGAGTCGTTTATGCCAAAGCCAACTATTTTCGCTAACATTCTTTGCTACAAAACAGATATTAGAAGAAATACAAGTAGAATTGAAATCAACAATGTAAACATTTTTCTTATGAATCCCTTTGAGCAAAGTGACGCCGGAGTTGCCATCCTTGATAAGACAATGAGTTGAAGTGGAGTGGCATTGCAATCCTTTGTCGCAAAATTGTGAGATTGAGAGAAGATTATGTTTTAGACCGATAACTATAGAAACATCTTGGATTGTTATTTTTCCTTTTCTGATGACTCCATAACCAATGGTTTTTCCTTTGCTGTTGTCGCCAAAAGTAACTGATGGACCTTTTTCATTACGAACACTTTACAATAGATTGATATCCCCAGTCATATGCCTTAAGCATCCACTGTCTAGATACCATAAACTTGTAGCTTTATTGGAGTGACCAGCCATTAGGCAGAGGACCTATAAAATAAACATTTAAGATCGAGGTCCCCTTTATTATTTTGGGTCCTAAAGATTAGCAGCTTTTGACGACCCACACTTGCCTCACAGAAGGGGGTTTAAGCCTTCTGGGATTGGGTGTGAATCTTAAAAGACATTCAGCAGCCTTATGACCATAATCATCACACACAGAACAATGGTGGAAGCCACCTAACTGAGGGTTAACAAACTTCGTTGAAGTCTTCAGCACGACATCGTTTACTGGTATGGATGAGGTTTCCTTTACAAAGTTCATCCACTTAAACTTTGCCGCCTTGCCACTACCCGCGGTCATCGGTTTCCTTGCGGTCGCCAACTTCCTTGGTGCGTTCGACTGACCTCGCGGCAAGATAGTGCGGTAAGGAGACTCAGCAACCTTGCTGGTGCTTTCCTCAGCAGCAAGTTCATCCATGGCAATACCTTTCAACTTTTGTGCCTTGCCAGTTTGTTTCTTAGGGTAGACATAATTGAACACTAGTTTCTTCTTTGGTTCTTGTCCTTCACCCTTTGAAACATGATGTTTAGCCGTCGACCCTTCCAAAGTTTGCTGGGTAAATTTCTCATCTCTTTCACAACAAGATGCACGTTTAAAGTTGTCACTAATTTTGAATCCCAAGCCTTCTTTATCACCACTAGGCTTTTAAGATTCTAATATTTGTTCCATAGTGAAACGAGAATTGGTCCACTCATTAGTGATCCGTTTAAGGTCGTTTATCTCAGCAAACAATTCGTCGTTTTTAACTTTAAATATAGAAATTTGTTCTTCTAAGAAACGGTTTCGATCAGTAAGAGGAGTCATGCTCTTGATCTGCTCCTTAAGGAGGGTGAGTTCAGATCTTAATAGATTTTTCTCCGTCTTAAGCTGGGAAATCTCTTCAGTTGAAAGTGCTAAAGCTTCCTTCATGCTAGAAAACTTACTGATTACCTATTCAGCTTTTATAAACATCTTTTCTTGTTCGTCGGGGGAAATGTCAAACTTGACTTGAGGAGTGGTAAGCAGAACTTCCTTCACCTTGGGATTGTATTGAGCCTTCTTTGCTGCACTTACATCACATCTAGAAAATAGAAGATCGCCATTCTTTTGAACTGGAGTTAGGAATCCTTTTTCAGCAAGTTCATCGGCCGTATAGCTTATCCGTTTAGGTTTTGCATTTGGTGAGCGACGATTTTCATTATCATCCTCATCATCGAATGAACGACCAAACAAATGTGACCTTCTTCAGAATCCTCGTCACTTTCATCAGAATCTGACTCTATCCAGGTAGCTAACTATGTTGTGGCAGAGTCCTTTTTAGCGACCATTCCCTTTTGCTTTAAATATCTCGGAGTGAAGTTGCTTTTCTTCTTCATGTACTCGAATTTGGGAATTGGACATTCTGATGCGAAATGACTGGGTTTCCTGCAATTAAAACAAACGAGATCCTCTTTCTTCTTGGAGAAGTTGGAGTACTCTTTCTTATTTGTTGAGCTGTTCCTTGAAAACCTTGCTGGAGCCTTGCTTGATGATCCGGGCCTTGCTGATTTCTGAACTTTTGAAATCTTTTCACGAACATAGCAAAGTCATCGTCGTCCATATCTAATAATTCAGACGTGGAGATTTTTGGATCTTCTTCATCGACCATTTCTTCCTTTTTAGCGACCAACGACAAGTTCTTTGTTTTTCCTTCCATCTCTTCAATGTTTTGGAGCTTGATATCAAAAACCTTGAGGTTGGCATAGAAGCTTCTGAGTGACATATCATCTAGTAACTTGGTATCTTCAAGAGTGTTTCCTTTGTGAAGATATTGAGAACCAAGAGCGGCTAGAAAATTAACATTGATTTCTTTCTTGGTAAGCTTCTTTCCAAGTGCGGTGTAAGTACTCACTATTTCACAGTAGCGATCATAAGTAGCTCAAAGTGATTCACCGGGGATCTTAGCGAAGTTGTTGAATCTTCTTTGAATAGCAAACTTTTTGCTTTCTTTGCAAGCTTGATCTCCTTCGATGTAATCTTCAATTGCATCCCAAAGTTCTTTTGCGATAGCACATTCCATGATTTGTCGATGCTGAGATGTATTCAAAGTACTTAGGAGTATGCTCTTAGCTTTCACATCCATTCCAACCAGTCTTTTCTCTTCATCGGTCCATTCAGCTTTTGGTTTCTTGATTGACGGTATGTCTGCATTGGTTTCTGGATTCGGATTTGCTTTCAATGGGAAGTATGGTCCAATGGTAAGACAATCACCAAGTTGCTCATCCATGGAGTAGAACTGAGTTAGAATGTTGTACTTCCAAACGTCAAAGTTATCTTCGTTGAACGCTGGAACGTGAGTGAAGTTACCCGTTGCCATAGTTTTCTGACTTGCCATTTTGAATCGGCACCCAAGCTGTTAAGCTTGAAAAAAAAAGTTTTATAAAGGTGTTTACTCTGATACCACTTGTTGGTCCTGAAGACACAATAAGGGTATGAAAAGAGGCTAGAGGAAGGGTGAATAGCCTATTTAAAATTATCAACCCTTTTTCAAAATTCAACCTTATGCTTACTATTGAGTTTTGTGGACAAATAAGAACCACTAGTTCAAAGTAAAATGCACAGCGGAAGTTTTCGATAAAAACGAAGTAGACTTGTTTTTGAAGTTAAAGCGACTAGGTAGGCAGAGATTGCGGTAAGCAATATTGCGGTCGGCAATATTGCGGTTAGCAAAAAGAAGGTAAGTGAAATCACTAACTAGAAAGGTTCAACTTCAGTAAGCAAAACGGTCAGCACTATTGCGGCAAGCAATATTGCGGCAATGTAACCTTGCGGTCGGCAAAGTTTACTGACTAGGTAGGTTGAAAATGAAGGTTTGTGTCTGAGAGTTTTAGCAAAAAGATAAGTAGTCAGAAGTTGTAACTAAGTCAATAAGCAAACAATAAACACATTTCACAATCGTTTGAATATCTGGAAAGATCAAAACACTAAACGACAAACAAAGTCAATATGAACAATAAGAACAATTGCAGAAAATAAATTTGCAGAATGTAAATGACACAACGATTTGGAAAGGTTCGATTTGTTAAAAGATCTACGTCCTTTACCAAGATGGTCAGTCTTGGATTTTGAATGGATGATATATTAATTCTCTTGAGTACAAATTACAAAGATGAAGAATTGAAATAACTCCTATTTTCTATGAAGAACAAATCCTAGACTTAGACCTGTGTATCCCTAATGATGCAATCTATGTGATTGATCAATCGGGATGTGTGTGTTGTTGGGTTTCGATCAAACATGCGCAGCGGAATTTAGCATTTAAAATTTTGAAACCCAAAGCCCATAGATCCGTTCATATGATTAAATCAAATACGACATGAGAATAAAGGAATAAACTAACCCTTGATGGCTATCAAATTCTCTTGGTCTTTGGTGGAGGTTTGAAGACTTGATCACGATCACAAAGCTTGAACACGAACTTTGAAGATGATGATTTTCACCCTCTAGCGGTATCCACTCTTCGAACGAATATCAAAGGAGCTTCTTTGATCTTGGTTGCTAGACCAAATTGTGAAACACTTTTTCACAATCAAAAGAACTATATGGAATTTATTTTGTGTATTATTTTGTTCCTCAACCAAGAATGTCTTGGAACAAAATAAACCCTCTCTCAAACTCTTTGAGACTCACAAAATCATTAGCCTTGAGTGCTGGCCGAATTTGGTCTTTTATACACAAGTATAACCTATTCCAAATAGGAAACTTGTGTCAAAATCCGTCCAAAATTCGTTTCCTAATCAAATTAGGAATCTGCCACCCGACAGTACTGTGCGGCCGCCCAAAAGCCTTTGTACTGTCGCACAACTATCTGAAGCAAAAGTGGTACAAAATTGAGATAAGTGTGCGGCCGCCCAGTCCATACTATGCGGTCGCCCACTTTCCAGAATGTCCAGAATTTCCAAAATTCCAATATAGTCCTTTTAAAGATTCGTTCTATTGTGTGTGTCTAGGATTATACTAAGTTGGCAATGGGTTCAAACATGAAACCATAAGATATGATTAGGTTCTAGCAAACCGTCATACCTACCCAAATAGTATAACTAGATACAAGTTCGCATTCCTTTAGAATATGTCATAATCCTTTTGTCCACGATATCATTGAACACAAGTCATGGTCAAAGAGTCAACTTGTTTTGTTCAATACTTTCTCGATTCCGAATATGTTGATAATCCAAATGACATTGATCCAATCAATTTATTTGAGTCCGGCCGAACATTTAATCAACATCATTCCTACGAGAGGCCCAAGCTTGACATCTCTCCGAGGAGGGACAAATCCATTTAGCTTATTATTCTTCCCTACGTGAATCCGATTATGCCAATCATACCCTTTATAACTACTCTGTTAAAAGTAGCGTTTGAATATGTCAAACATAATGTTCATCAAGTGGAAGACTATAATAACTTCATGTCTAAGGATTCAAATGACATAACTAATATGAGATATATGTATGACATAGACCATGACATAAATCTCATAAAGCGGGTCATGTCCAGTACCTTGTTCCAAACAAGTACCCATAAATCTAACATGATCATCCCATGATCATTTAGCCTTTATACTAGTGCTTAACAAGTACTAGGGACGGAGATTATTATAAGTAAACATGAACAATAATAATAATCAAAACATCTCTTTATTGATATGAAATAAATGATAACAATTACAACGTTTATTAAACGTGCCTAGGGCACCACTACCAACAATCTCCCACTTGCCCTAGGCCCAATCTCCCATGTATCTAATACCCATGGACCTAACATGACCATCATGTTTAGCTTGTGGAAGTCCCTTTGTTAGCGGGTCCGCAACATTGTCATCAGTAGGTACTCTGTATATATTTATGTCTCCCCTATCAACGATCTCTCGAATGATATGAAAACGCCTAAGTATGTGTTTGGATTTTTGATGTGCTCTTGGTTCCTTTGCTTGAGCAATAGCACCATTATTATCACAATAAAGGTCTATTGGATTAGCAATACTAGGAACCACTTCAAGTTCAGTTATGAACTTCTTAATCCAAACAGCTTCCTTTGCAGCATCCGATGCAGCAATATACTCAGCTTCTGTTGTAGAATCAGTGGTTGTAATTTGCTTGGAACTCTTCCAACTTACAGCTCCACCATTTAACATAAACACAAAACCCGATTGCGATCGGCTATCATCTTTGTCAGTTTGGAAGCTTGCATCCGTGTAAGCATTTACAACGAGATCATCTTCCATTCCTCCATAGACCAAAAACGAGTCTTTAGTTCTTCTCAAGTACTTAAGAATCGCTTTTACAGCTATCCAGTGATTTTCGCCAGGGTCGGATTGGTATCTACTTGTCATGCTCAAAGCATAAGACACATCCGGCCTAGTACAAATCATGGCATACATGATGGACCCAATTGCCGAAGCATATGGAACATCATTCATTTTCTCACGCTCATCTTTTGTCTTAGGACATTGAGTCTTGCTTAGAGAAACTCCATGTAACACGGGCAAGGTGCCTCTCTTAGAATTTTCCATACGGAATCTTCTAATGACCTTGTCAATGTATGTACTTTGGCTTAAACCAAGTAGCCTCCTTGATCTATCTCTATAGATCTTAATGCCAAGTATATATGCGGCTTCACCCATATCTTTCATTGCGAAGCACTTTCCTAACCAAGTCTTCACAGACTGAAGTGTAGGAATGTCGTTTCCAATGAGCAATATGTCATCCACGTATAAAACAAGGAAAAGCACTTTGCTCCCACTAAGCTTCTTGTATACACAAGGCTCATCTTCGTTCTTGATGAAACCAAACTCTTTGACCGATTCATCAAAACGGAGATTCCAACTCCTAGAAGCTTGCTTCAATCCATAGATGGATCTTTGCAATTTGCATACCTTAGAATCTTGTTCAAAACCTTCTGGTTGTGTCATATACACATCCTCTTGGAGTTTTCCATTCAGGAAAGCGGTTTTGACGTCCATCTGCCATATTTCATAGTCATGATATGCGGCAATGGCAAGCAAAATTCTTATGGACTTGATCATTGCTACGGGTGAAAAGGTTTCATCATAGTCAATACCATGAACTTGCCTATAACCCTTCGCTACAAGCCTAGCTTTGTAAGTATGCACCTTCCCATCCATGTCAGTCTTCTTCTTGAAGACCCATTTGCATCCTATGGTTTTTACACCTTCGGGCGCATCAATCAAATTCCAAACTTGATTGTCTTGCATGGATTGCAATTCGGATTCCATGGCTCCAAGCCACTTGTCCGAATCAGGAGAAGACATCTCCTCTTGGTAGGTTGACGGTTCATCATTCTCAATGATTTCTACCTCATTACTATCCGTTACGAGAAATCCATATCTCTCGGGCTCGGATCGTAACCTACTAGATCTGCGAGATGCTTGTGTATTTTGAACAGGTTCCACAACTCCTTGTGGTTCTTGTTCTTGTTCCACTATTGGTTCCATGTTATTTTCTGGATCTCGAATTTCTTCAAGATTTATTTTACTCCCACTGATTTCTTTGGAGAGAAACTCTTTCTCTAGAAAGACACCAGTTCGGGCAACAAACACTTTGTTGTCCTCGCGGTTGTAAAAGTAATATCCTCTAGTTTCCTTAGGATATCCCACGAAAATACATTTATCAGATTTGTGTGCTATTTTGTCAGAGATAAGTCTCTTGACATAAACTTCGCAACCCCAAATCCTCATGAAAGATAAACTAGGTTTCTTTCCACTCCACATCTCATATGGAGTCTTTTGAACCGATTTAGTTGGAACTTGATTTAGTGTGAAAGCAGCGGTTTCTAGAGCGTAACCCCAAAAGGATATTGGAAGATCAACTTGACTCATCATTGATCGAACCATGTCTAACAAAGTCCGATTTCTCCTCTCAGACACACCATTCCATTGTGGTGTTCCAGGTGGAGTCAATTGTGAAACTATTCCACAATTCTTTAGATGATCATCAAATTCTTGACTCAAGTATTCACCACCACGATCTGATCGAAGTGCCTTTATACTTTTGCCAAGTTGTTTTTCTACTTCATTTTGAAATATTCTAAATATCTCGAATGCTTCACTTTTATGTTTCATTAGGTAAACATACCCAAATCTACTATAATCATCAGTGAAGGTTATGAAGTATTGAAATCCTCCCCTAGCATTGCTACTTAATGGTCCGCATACATCGGAATGTATCAACCCCAATAAGTCGCTTGCCCTTTCACCCAACTTGGTAAAAGGTGACTTAGTCATTTTTCCAAGAAGGCACGACTCACAAGTGTCATATGACTCTAAGTCACATGAACCCAAAAGTCCGTCCCCATGGAGTTTTGAGATACGCTTCTCATTAATATGACCAAGACGGCAATGCCACAAATAAGTATGATTTATATCATTAGGTTTAGATTTCTTATTTACATGATAAACATTATTTTCATTCTTGACATCCAAGATATAAAGGCCATTAAATGAATTAGCAATACCATAAAGCACATCATTTAAATAAATAGAAAATTTCTTATTCTCAATAAGAAACTTAAAACCTTCATTATCCAAACAAGAAATTGAAATAATATTTCTGCTTAAATCCGGAACATAATAACAATTGTTCAAAACAAGAATTAATCCGGAAGGTAAAGTGACTTCATAAGTCCCTACGGCTAATGCAGCAACTCTTGCTCCATTCCCCACGCGTAGATCTACTTCACCTTCTTTAAGCAGTCTCCTATTCTTTAGTCCCTGCACATTTAGACAAATGTGAGAACCACATCCGGTATCCAATACCCAAGAATCAGTGGTAGAAAGGAGAATATCTATCATATAGATACCTGAAGTCGACGCAGCCTTGCTGCTCTTCTTCTTCTTTTGCTCTTCCAAGAAAGCCTTTCAATTACGTTTCCAATGACCAATTTCTTGACTATGGAAACAAATTGCATCCTTTTGTGTATCGGGTTTTGCCTCAGAAGCCTTGGCAACCTTTGCCTTGCTTATCTTGGGTTTGACAACTTTTGCCTTACCCTTGCCTTTGGCACCAGGCTTCTTCCCATCATGAACCAAGAGCACGGGAGAACCTTTCTCCACAATTTTCATCTCTGCAGTTTTGAGCATCCCATGCAACTCAGAGAGATTCTTATCCATTCCATGCATGTTATAATTCATTACAAACTGATTATAACTTTTAGGCAATGAATTAAGAATGAGATCCGTGGCTAGCTCCAATGGGATTGGATAGCCAAGTTTCTCAAGGTTCTCTACATAACCTTTCATTTTAAGAAAGTGAGGACTCACTTGTTGCCCTTCATTCATTTTACTAGTAGTGAATGCAACAATGGTCTTGTACCTCTCTTGCCTAGCTTGCTCTTGAAACATGGTTCTCAACTCCACGCCTATCTCATAGGCTTCCAAATGTTCCAAACTTTGTTGGAGTTTTGAGCACATAGCAGCAAGCATGAGACAACTTACATCTCTAAAATCATTACGATGTTTCTTGTAATTGTCTCTTTCTACCCTAGGTGCAGTAGGCGGTGGTTCAGCAGGGAGAGGCCCATCGAGAATGTACAACTTATCTTCTTGCCTAAGAACGATTCTTATGCTACGGATCCAATCCATAAAGTTGGTACCATTCTCTTCGAGCTTATCCTTCTCAAGGATCGATCGCAACGACATTGATTGAGTGTTATTAGTCATTATCTACAAATATGCAAAAATTTCCAAAATTTAATAAGTACCGATTTTCATTAAAGAGATTAACAATGTATTTTTCAAACAAAATACTCCCACTAAATTATATAACCTTCATATACATCCAATGCATAACATAATTTAAATGGGTTAAGATCCAACTTTAATTTAATTTCAAGTCCGCTAAGGCGGATTACACAAAATCAAATTAATTAGGTAGACAACTCTTGTCAATCATATCTCATATGACTCTTAGTTCCTTTTATGAGATTCTTTAAGAAATCCAATTTCAAAAAGCATGTTAAACCTCATCTTTGCCTAGGCCCAAAACTGTTTTGACGCCCAATTAAGTCTAACCATTTTAAACGTATAGTTAATGTGTCCCGCTAGGGCGTGCCCACACTATCTATCTTGCTCATACATAAACAAATTTAATGCATCTCGCTAGGGCAAATCTACATTAAAATCACTCATGTACTAACAAGTGTTTTAATCATGGCATGGCAATAAAAGACTTAAAACTTTCTTTGAAGGTTCATCACATATAGCATATAACACATTTATGAGCACATAATATAAACATGTTACACATCAAGTTTAGACACTAAATTAATCTCCATTAATTTAAGCATGATATTTATGTGTCATTAGTTTCTCTATAATTATGAGGATGAGACTATTTCAACTTTGGTTATTATCTCCAAATCAAGACAACAAGAAGTGCGGTCGAACTAAGCCATTAGGCAACCACAATCCCGCACTAATTCAAGAAACCAAGAAAGTAGTCCATGTGGCCGAAACTAAGCAATAGATGGTCTCGATGAACGTAGGCCAATTGCATTCACAATTCCTCATGGATCTCCAATCATTGAATCAAGAACTTTGTTTCTCAATTTTAACAATTATGAACTCTTCATAATTCTAACTTCGTTTTATCTTTGAAACTTTGATTGCGATCAAGTTTGGGAAACACAATCTCGATGAACGCAGATTAGCCATCCAAACCTTGAACCAATCTTAGAATCACAAGACTAAAACAAATAGGAAAATCAAAACCCAAGATCCACACACAAACCAACTACCCAAAACCCATTCCAGATCAGCAAGTCTGGACTGGTTCTGTTACTGGTTTTGTTGAATCTTTCGAAAAATTCCAGATTCTGGTTTTTCAACCAAAATCAGACCTTCTGATCAACTTGTGCGGCCGCCCAGAAAACCCTTGTGCGGTCGCCCAAAACTGTGCGGCCGCCCAAGGCGTTTTGTGCGGTCGCCCAGTACCATCAGAATGTGCAGAATTTTCAAAGTTCGAAAATTTTGTCTCAAAATCGTTTTTTTCCCCGATTATTAAAACTTTGATCCAATCAAAAATTAATAATCAACAATTCTGAATCTACCATAATTTATTTATTGCGATTGAATCGTGCGATTAAAGTTGCAAAACAATAAACCACATAAAATCACATAACACATAAACATCACATATTCCAATATTCATATCATGCAAGGCACATAAACAATTTATATACACATAACATGATCTAGGTATTGAAATAATCAACATGAACGGGGCTCTGATACCACTGTTGGGTTTCGATCAAACATGCGCAGCGGAATTTAGCATTTAAAATTTTGAAACCCAAAGCCCATAGATCCGTTCATATGATTAAATCAAATACGACATGAGAATAAAGGAATAAACTAACCCTTGATGGCTATCAAATTCTCTTGGTCTTTGGTGGAGGTTTGAAGACTTGATCACGATCACAAAGCTTGAACACGAACTTTGAAGATGATGATTTTCACCCTCTAGCGGTATCCACACTTCGAACGAATATCAAAGGAGCTTCTTTGATCTTGGTTGCTAGACCAAATTATGAAACACTTTTTCACAATCAAAAGAACTATATGGAATTTATTTTGTGTATTATTTTGTTCCTCAACCAAGAATGTCTTGGAACAAAATAAACCCTCTCTTAAACTCTTTGAGACTCACAAAATCATTAGCCTTGAGTGCTGGCCGAATTTGGTCTTTTATACACAAGTATAACCTATTCCAAATAGGAAACTTGTGTCAAAATCCGTCCAAAATTCGTTTCCTAATCAAATTAGGAATCTGCCACCCGACAGTACTGTGCGGCCGCCCAAAAGCCTTTGTACGGTCGCACAACTATCTGAAGCAAAACTGGTACAAAATTGAGATAAGTGTGCGGCCGCCCAGTCCATACTGTGCGGTCGCCCACTTTCCAGAATGTCCAGAATTTCTAAAATTCCAATATAGTCCTTTTAAAGATTCGTTCTATTGTGTGTGACCCTCTAGGATTATACTAAGTTGGCAATGGGTTCAAACATGAAACCATAAGATATGATTAGGTTCTAGCAAACCGTCATACCTACCCAAATAGTATAACTAGATACAAGTTCGCATTCATTTAGAATATGTCATAATCCTTTTGTCCACGATATCATTGAACACAAGTCATGGTCAAAGAGTCAACTTGTTTTGTTCAATACTTTCTCGATTCCGAATATGTTGATAATCCAAATGACATTGATCCAATCAATTTATTTGAGTCCGGCCGAACATTTAATCAACATCATTCCTACGAGAGGCCCAAGCTTGACATCTCTCCGAGGAGGGACAAATCCATTTAGCTTATTATTCTTCCCTACGTGAATCCGATTATGCCAATCATACCCTTTATAACTACTCTGTTAAAAGTAGCGTTTGAATATGTCAAACATAATGTTCATCAAGTGGAAGACTATAATAACTTCATGTCTAAGGATTCAAATGACATAACTAATATGAGATATATGTATGACATAGACCATGACATAAATCTCATAAAGCGGGTCATGTCCAGTACCTTGTTCCAAACAAGTACCCATAAATCTAACATGATCATCCCATGATCATTTAGCCTTTATACTAGTGCTTAACAAGTACTAGGGGCGGAGATTATTATAAGTAAACATGAAAAATAATAATAATCAAAACATCTCTTTATTGATATGAAATAAATGATAACAATTACAACGTTTATTAAACGTGCCTAGGGCACCACTACCAACATGTGTGTAAGAAACAATGGCTCTATGTAAACTATATGATTGAGAGCCTAATGAATCTTTAAGTGTTGCTGGGCTTGAGATTTGATGTTGTTGAAGGTTGCTGGGGATCTTTAAAGATTTGAAGGCGATTGCTTGAAGATTCAAATGATTCTAGAAATCTTGAGTATGATCTTCAATCACCAAGTATTTCGACTGCAATTTCTCTCTTTGAATCTCAGCACACTTTCAATGAAGAAAGTAAGGACTATTTATAGCCTAGGGTGAGAGAGATAGCTATTAGAAGATTATGAGCTGGAGCATTCTAATTGGAGCTCACATCTTTGTCTTCTAGTTGCAGGAGTTAGTGGTCCAGATGTACTATCTTGTACGACCAAATTCAAATTTGAATTTGCAACGTTTAAATCAAACTTGTCTTCACTTGGCTGTGCGGTAGCAAGTCTGTGGTAGGCTTAATGCTTTGCGATCACCGTGCAGTAGTAAGGTTATTGAGGTCACCAAGACCGTGTGGTCGCCTAGTGCGGTCGCCTGTAGTGCGGTCGCCTAGTTGAAGTAAGCAGACTTAGCCAATTTCACAAGAATCAGCAGCAGCAACAATTCTTCAAAATTTGAGGGGCTGATCTTCTTAGCCTAGCTAAACTAAAAATGGACTTAACTAATGAAGTCATAAAACTTCTTACAATAATACCTAAAGTCCATAAAAAGTAAAATAAGGTTATGGGATCAATAAAAAATGAAGTATAAATACTTCATACATGTGGGTCTAAAGTCCATGAAATAAAACTTAGGTGATGGATCAATCAAATCTAATCAATCTTATTACATTGAAACTGAGATATAAGTGGGCATACCCAACAATCTCCCCCTATTTGATTGATGTCATTACCTACTATATCAGGGACAAGCATTATACTTGATAATAACATGTCCAAATAAATGAAGTTGGTAAATCATGTCTCAAGTTAATGCACACACTAGTCCAAGATATAGATTTCTAATCTATTCCAATAAGGATAAAACATTACAAATGGAAAGATAGAAATGACAGTTTATAACACATTCAAAATGATATATGAGTTTTAGTTATGAAATGTGTTTAAACAAAGTTTAAACTTAATGCATTAAATATGAAGCAGTTCAAATATGATGCATATGATTTTAAACAACATTCAATGTTCTACAAACAAGAAGTTTGAGTGAACAAGTTTTGAAACAAAAGTGATGTTTTGTTCTCATTAATACTCAAGGTGTAAGAGTTACAGAGTACAAGTATTTAACAGAACAAAAACAAAAGGTGCTAAAACATGTAAGCACTAAATCACTAATAAAAGTTTCTAATCACAAAAAGAGTTCTAACAACTTACAAACAAACCAAAAACTAAGGGTTGGGAGGAGGCGCGTCGTCATCCTTCAATCCTTCTTCTATTTCAGAAACAGAGCGCTGGATTTGTTTGGAAAGTTGGTGACATCGGTTTACAACCCCATGAGTGTCTGTGACACCATCTCTGATATAGCGCAAATGATCAACATTGATGGTTTGATACTCATCAATGGTGAGTTGAGAGATAGCTTGCTGTTGAGAGAGATTTTCTGCAACAATTTGAAGGTTAGCTTCAACAGTAGCTTGCGCGGTGGCAATATCAGCAGAAGTTCTTTCTGCGCGCCTGTCTGCACTAGAGTGCGCGGCATTAAAATGAGTAACAATCAAATCCTTCAAAATATCCAACTTTGAAAGTAAGGAGTGAGAGTTAAAAGGCGCGGCGCTAGAAGAGGGCGCAGAAGAGGGTGCGGTGTCAATGTGCGCGCTTGGAGCATTCTTGAGCTCATCCTTTATTTCCTTCAGCTTATCCATTACATTCATTAACTTATCACTTTCACCAGTGACTAAGTCAAGCAACTTCTTTATATCTGCAGCCACACTGGTCTCTACTTAGTTAATTGCATCAATAAACGCTTGACCATCAGTGAGCTTGATTCCTTCTGCAATTCTTTCATGAAGCTCAGCAAGAGTGTCTTTGAATAAATCATTCATTTGTGCGATAGCATCACTCCATTGCTGAGGTGTCAAAAAATGCTTATCCTTGATATCAGCGCTAATGCGCGTTATCTCCCCCTTAATAGCAGCAATCTTATCTGCCTGATTCGTTAACATAGATGTATGAAGCTCAAATTGAGATTCAATGCGAGCTTGGCCTTCATGAAGTTTTTGAAGCATATAAATAACCACACCTAAATCAGAATTAGGAGGAGGAGGCGTGTCATCAGATTGGGGCGCAGAAGGATCCGGGCGCTTGGTAGGAGAATGAACAGGAGTTGTTTTCTGTGGAGGAGAAGGAAGATATTCAGCACTTGAACTTGGTTCATCAGTAAGGGGAGGCGCAGGAGTAGATCTGCGCTGGAGTGAAGGTTCTGGCTCCCCCTCAACTTGATCCTCACTTAGGTCTCCAAATAACTCAGTAGATATTTGATCTCTGAGTTTCTGTAGATCAGCAGTGAGTGAGATAGAAGTTGGTTTAATAACTGGAGCAGGCGCATGAGATGTTTTCTTGCTAGGCACAGGAGCAACCGGAGTAGTTGAAGGTTTTATAGGAGGCGCGCGGGGAGGAAGAGGCGCAGTAGGAGCAGGCACGCGTGCATCTGCGCTTGAGCCTGCGCCTTTGAGCCTTTCCATTTTGGCTAAGGCAGCAGCCTATTTGAGCCTATAATTTTCATCCCTTTTCCTTTGCGCCTCAAGGCGGCTAGCTTCTTGAGCACGTCTGAGATCTTCGTCATCATCCTTTTCAGTTCTAGGGCACTTAGAGGGTCTACTTCCTCCTTCAGCAATCCCTTTACCCTTTCCTTTCTCTGCGCCTTGAGCAGTTGTTGGTTCAACGTGAGGTGCAACTTCAATATCTGCGCCATCTTGTGTGCGGTCTTCACCACCTTCTTTTCCTTCATCTGACTCAGTGGCTTCATCAACCAACTAAGCACCCTTTACCCTAGGTGCGCGCTTTTCCATGCGCTTCCTGCGCCTCTTCAAGACAAGGTTGTCTTTCCCAAAAACTGGAACATCATCAGTTTTATAAGCAGGGTTCTCATTAAGGAATTGGGCAAGGGCAGGATAAGTGAGAAATTTTTTTGTAAGAATCCTGCAGTGAGTTTTGAATTTTGTCTTCCCATCAGACTTGTTCTTGTTGTATTTGTCAATCTGGTCTGATAAAGTTTTGAATAAAATCTGAGGCCAATTTAATCTAGTCTTTCCCATGATGGCAGCAGTATACTCCCACTGCTCCACAGTGAATCTATTCACATTGCCAGTTTTGAACACGATTGAAGTATCAACAACATGCGCTATATATGCGAGCAGATCACCACCATCCCTTATCTCAACATTTTTGATGTTGTTCAGAAGAGTAGGGATTTTGAGATAAGTATGCGCTACAATATTCTGCGCTGCAACTGAGTAAGAGTTCGGTTGTCCAGAAACACCCTGAGGCCCAGTAGTGCTGAAATATGTTCTTGATTGTGCCCGTAGAGATAGTTATAGCAATGTTCTGAACGGTGGCGCATATCCTGTAGCGCACGTATCCATCAGCTGGAGTCTCAACTAGAGCAGCGGTTGAGAAAAATTCATCAACAAGGAGCGGAGAATAGAATGGTTGATCCAACGTGAATAAAGGAGTGAGTCCAGCGGTGTGAAGGGTTGAGAGGATTTCAATCCCTATTGGATCAAGTGAGAGCTCAGCAAGATCAATTGTCTCACCAGGTCTGAAATTTGCAGGATCCTGAAAAGTAAACATTTGAGTGAAGTTAGTAGTGTATAGGCGCATAGAATCATAATGATGTGCTAAGTAATCATAGGCGCATAGAAATATATAGGCGCATAACAATAGAAGGCGCAATACTATTATTAGGAGCATACATGTTGGAGGCGCAAATAGGTACGAGGCGCATATCATGGTCCTATGAAAAATACTAAGGAAAAATTAAAACATAGAAAAATTTGACTAAGTAAGAATAGAGGCGCATGAGATATATAGGCGCATAATGTTATTAGGCGCATAAAGGATTGAGGCGCATAATTTTTGTAATAGCCAGAGGCGCATACACATGTTAGGCGTATGAATCACTTTGAGGCACATAATATCAATAGGCGCATATATAACTAGGTGCATATATTCATAGTTAGGCACATATCTATGTAAATAATTTAAACTAGCATAAAAACACACAAAAACACACAAACACATGCAAACGTACATATGCAAGTTTTTAAGAATCAAAATATGAAAATTTTGAAGAACATGTTTTGAAAATTTTGAAACCCAAGTCATGCAAAAATAACGAAGAACACGAAGAACATGCTTGAGTGCTTGAAGAACATCAAGAACACCTAATTCGTGAAACTTCACCAAATCAAGCATAAAATATATCAAAATGACCGCATGAACACAAGGATCACGAAAATGTAAACCAAAACAAGTACAAAACAACAACGAATCCAGAAAATGGATTCAAAGATCCGAAAATTCGAAAAGTCAAAAATCTAAGATTTTCAGATTCTCAAAATATAGTGCATTGATTGTTGAAAAGTTTAGTTTGAAAGATTCTAAATCACAAAACGAACATAACCTAACAAACGATTTTGAAAACGGATCACCGAAACGAGATTTATCAAAAGAAAAATCATCCGGGTTTTAAAAAAGACGAACCCAGAAAACGAACAAGATTGCCAAAATTAAAGAGATTTAAGGTTCAAGAAATTCATACCATTTCATCTTGATTTGCTTTGGTTGTTCTCTTTGGACCCATTAATGAAATATATAAGAGAAAAAAAGAGAAATATATAGAGAGAAAGAGAGAGAAACAGAGAGAGAGAAAGAGGGAGAAACGGAGAGAGAGAAAGAGAGATGGGAAGGAGGAGGAGAGGGAGAAGAGAGAGTTGGTGAGGGTTTTGTAGGGAAAATGATTAGAAAAGGAAAAAATAGAGAGGGGGTGTAAGAGTTTATATAGGTTTAGGGTTTGTTTTTTGATAAAAAAAATAGAAGATGAAGAGATGGGTAATAAATGGGGAGAAGAAAAAAAGTTGGCTCATTATGGCAAAAAGGACGGCGCATTAATGAGGGATTTTTGGAGATGATGGCTATTTAATGCTGAATGACCCAAAGTACTTTGATATGACATTTTGGGTGAAGAGAAATTGTCCCACTTCCCTCATAAGTGTATGAACAATTATGACTAAAATTTTGCACAAACTCCGAAAACATCTGTTTTGGTGTAAGTTTGGGGTGCACGAAATATATTCCCAAAAAGTAAAATTTTTCGAAAAACGTAAAACGAGGGAAAAATTAATTGCACAAGTACCCTTGAACAATTATGGGAATGTCAAAAGACTGAAATTCCTATAATAAATGATCAGAATAACTTACCTGGTACTTGTGAAAATTGAATGTGATCAATCATTGAAATAATAAATTTTGGAGCATTGATTTAGCCGCAACATTTATTAGGTGCATGGGAGGCGCATGGCTCACGAGGCGCGCAGAATGATAGTGGCGCATAAGGCACTTGGCGTGCAATGAGTGAGGGGCGCATTCCATGCGCATGAAGTTTCCTTGAAACTTTGAAAATGATCTAACATATAAACCTAGTATACTCATAACTCACTAAAACAAAATCATTAGTATTGACAAAACTGTATTGAATTTTAGTTGAGTTCAAGCATACCCATTTCACCTCTCAAAAAGATAAACCGTTTCGCGTCAAGTGCTTTCATTAGAATGTTGGCGATTTGATAGTCGGTTCCCACGTGTTCCAAATGTATATTTCCTTTCTCTACGTGGTCTTTGAGGAAGTGATATTTGATGTCGATGTGCTTGGTCTTTGAGTGCATGACAAGATTTTCAAAAACGGTAATTGTTGAAGTGTTGTCGCAGTAGATGGGACAATTTTCTTCGATGATATCATAGTCCACCAATTGCTGCTTCATCCATAGTATTTGACAGCAACAACTTCCTGCAGCGATATATTCAGCTTCGGTTGTTGAGACAGATACTGAAGCTTATTTCTTACTCGCCCATGACACAAGTTGATATCCGAGGAAATGACAAGTGCCACTAGTGCTTTTCCTATCAATTGTGCACACTGCATAGTCCGCATCTGAATAACCTACAAGTTTAAAGTTTGAATCTTTGGTGTACCAAAGTCTATGGTTAACAGTACTGGAAAGATATCTTATAATACGTTTCACAACAATTAAGTGCGCTTCTCTAGGGTCAGATTGATAACGAGCGCAAACACAAACACTAAACATAATATCGGGCCTACTAGCAGTAAGATAAAGGAGCGAGCCAATCATACCTCGATAGAGTGTTTGATCAACACGTTTACCTTTTAAATCTTTGTCGAGTTTGTTGCCGGTGGCCATTGGAGTATCATATGCTTTGGCGTTCTCAAGTCCAAATTTCTTGATTAAGTCCGAGGAAGAATGTGAGTTCTCCCATCATGCTCATTTCAAACTTGCTCTTCATTAGTTTCTCAAAGCGCTTGCACAACAATTCATTAGTAGAACCAAATATAATATCATCAACATAAATTTGAACAAGTAATTTATGACCATTATGCTTGGCAATGAAAAGAGTTGTATCGCTTTTACCGCGAGTGAAGCCTTTTTCAATAAGAAACTTGGATAGTGTATCGTACCATGCTCTTGGTGCTTGCTTGAGTCCATACAAAGCTTTCTGGAGTTTGTACACATGATTTGGAAATTGTGAATCTTCAAACCCAGGTGGTTAAGCAACGTAGACTTGTTCTTGGAGTTCACCATTTAGAAACGCGCTCTTCACATCCATTTGATATAACTTGAAGTTCTTGTGAGCGGCGTAAGCTAGAAAGAGTCTAATAGCTTCAAGTCTCGCTACGGGCGCAAAGGTTTCATCGTAGTCAATTCCTTCTTCTTGCCTATAGCCTTGTTCAACCAATCTTGCTTTGTTTCTTGTGATGGTTCCATTCTCATCCATCTTGTTTCTGAACACCCATTTCGTACCAATCACTCCTTGATCATTTGGTCTTGGAACAAGAGTCCAAACCTTACATCGTTAAAATTGATTGAGTTCTTCTTGCATTGCAACCACCCAACTAGGATCTTGGAGCGCTTCATCAGCCTTCTTCGGTTCAATTTGAGAGATAAAAGCAGTGTAAGAATCAAAGTTTGTAGCTCTCCTTGTATGAACACCAACGTTTAGATCACCAATGATATTATTGATTGGGTGACCTCTAACTTCATGAATTTCAGGAGGTAAGTTAGGTTGAGTTGTAGTAACTTGAAGGTCTTCAATTGGTACATCTTCACCAGATTCTAAATCGTCAAAATTTGGAGGTTGAATTGGTGTAGAGTTGAAACTTGGGTTTACTCCAGATGCAGCAGTAGATATAGGCGCATGAGAGGAATCAAGAGGCACAACATGTAAGTGAGGCGCAGCTGATGATCCATTTGGTGCGCCATAAGAGAAGTTAGGTGCAACTGATGTCGATGGATTTCTTTGAGTTGATAGATTCTGATTTTGAGTAGGCACAACATAAATAGGAGCACCTGTATCATTAAGCTCAACAGAATCATCAGCAACATTTGGAGCCAAATGTGGCTCAAGGAGAGAATGTTCATCAAATGTAACATGTACAGATTCAACTATCACTAATGTAGATCTATTAAAAACATGAAAAGCTTTAGAATGTTTGGCATACCCAACAAAAATACCTTCGTCAGCTTTGGCATCGAATTTACCTCTATGTTCGTTTCCGTTGTAAAGGATATAACATTTTCAACCAAAGATCTTGAAGAATGCAATGTTGGGAGTTCTACCACGCCAAAGTTCATACGGAGTCTTGTTGTGAATTTTGTTGATGAGGGAACGATTTTGAGTAAAACATCTGTGTTGATAGGTTCTTCCTAAAAGTACTTAGGCAATTTCGCTTCAGCTATCATCGTCTTTCCCCCTTCAATCAACGTTCTATTATTTCTTTCCACAACCCCATTTTGTTGAGGAACTCCAGCGGTTTAGAAGTTATGATCTATCCCATGATCATCGCAATATCGAGCAACACCGTTGTTCTTGAATTTTGTTCCATTGTCGGATCGAACACTAACGATGTCATCTTCTTTTTGGGTTTGGAGCAGTCTAAATAAGGAGGTCAAAATATCGTAACAATCGTCTTTTGAGATCATCATTTCCACCCATGTATATCTTGAATAATCATCCACCATAACTAGAGTATACTTGTTCTTTCGAATACTTGCAGTGGTGACTGGTCCAAATAGATCAATGTGAAGCAGTTGCAAACATCTAGAAGTTGAAGGATTGGTCTTGCTGGAGAAAGATTTCTTCGGTTGTTTGCCAAGTTGACACGCGGCGCACTTCTTGTCATGATGATCAGCAACCTTGGGAAGTCCTTTGACAAGGTTATTCCTGCTGAGTTTAGATAGATATTTGAAGTTCAAGTGACTTAAGCGCTTGTGCCACAGACAACTATTTTCACTCACACTTTTAGCTACAAAACAAAGATTAGTACTAGAGTTCATACTATGGAAATCAATAATGTAAATATTTGTCTTACGATATCCCGTGAGTAATGTAGCTCCAGTTTTGCCATTCTTGATAAGACATTGAGTTAAGGTGAATTGTCATTCTAATCCTTTGTCGCAGAATTGAGATATGGATAATAAATTGTGCTTGAGCCCTTTGACAAGAGAGACTCTTTCAATGCACACTTTGTCTTTCTTGAGCTTTCCATATGCAACAACTTGACCTTTGTTATTATCACCAAATGTTACTGAGGGACCTCTTTCTTCATGGACATCTTCTAATAAGGATTCATCTCCAGTCATGTGTCTTGAACACCCACTATCAAGAATCCATTCATAATTTCTAGCTTTTGAAGATCCAGCCATGAAACAAAGAACCTGAAATATAGACATTTAAGCAGGTCCCCTTTATTCCTTTTGGGTCCTAGGGTTACCAACTTTTAACAACCCACTCTTGCTTGACCTTAGGGTTTTTACGTCCTTTGGCATTGGGAGTGAATCACAAAAGGCATTCCATGGCCTTGTGTCTAGAACAATCACAAATGGAACAATGATGAAAGCCACCAATCACATGAGTTTTCACAAAATCTTTACTTTTCTTTGGGATAGCATTCTTCTTTGGGTCAGATGAACTAGCCTTAACAAAATCCTTCTTTTGAAATTTTGGAGCGCTTGATCTAGGAGGGCACACGGTGATGAGGCGCATGGCTCCTAGGCGCATAATGAGCACTCGGAGAAGGAGCGCGCTTTGTTTCAAGAGGGATTTTGCTAGAGGATGATTCATCTATAGCTATATCTTTCCCATTAGCTTTCCCAAATTGCTTCGTTGGGTAGACATAATGGAATGTTTGTCTCTTGACTTTTTCCTGTCCTTTACCCATTGAATTAGAATGTTTTTCCTTGGGAATTTCAAAAGTTTGCTGGTTAGTAAATTCACTATCTCTTTCAGCACAGACATCACATTTAAAGTTTTCACTAGTTGATGAGAATCCCAAGCCACTTTTATCACCACTGGCTTTTTGGGACTCAAAAATATTGTCCATAGTGACACGAGAATTGGACCACTCATTTGTAATCTTTTTGAGATCAGTAATTTGAGCGACTAATTCATCGTTTTGAACTTTAAGAAGTGAGTTCTGCTCTGTTAGAAAAGTGTTTTTAACAGTAAGGGGAGTCATGCTCTTTATCTGCTCTTTAAGGAGGGTGAGTTCAGATTTAAGTAGAGATTTCTCGGTCTTGAGCTGGGAAATTTCATCACATGATAGTGCTAAAGCTTCCTTCATATTATCAAATCTAGTGATTACCTTTTCAGCCTTTTTTTAACATTTTTTCTTGTTCAGCAATCACTTCATCATCATTAATTTTTGAGATTGGAGCAGTTGGTTCAACTTGAGGTCTGATGTAAGCTCCTTTTCTTAACTTGTTCCTTGCACTTAGATCACTTCGTGAGAATAACAATCCACCATCGGTTTAAGCCGGAGTGAGAAATCCTTGTTCAACGAGCTCGCTGATGGTTGGTCCTTTCTTCCTTTTCACTTCTTGAAAACCTGCAGATTTCTTGATAGGTTTATTCAAGACATTCATATCAGGAACATCCTTGGAGAAGTCATCATCAGAATCATAAGTATTAACTTCATCATCGTTTGCCACCAAACAAACGAGTCCATCATCAGAATCTTCATCGCTCTCATCTGAGTCTGTTTCGATCCAAATGTTCTGCTCATTTGCTGGTGATTCTTCTTCCGCAACCATTCCCTTGTGACGAGTGAATTTGGGAGTGAACATGGGAGTATGGCTGCTCTTCTTCTGCATATATTCAAATTTTGGAGTTGGGCAGCTTGAAGCAAAGTGTCCTGGTTTCTGATAAACGACTATTTTATAGTCTTTTATGATATATTTTACATACTTTTTTATCCCAATTCATAGCTTTATTTAGTCAATTTTTTATCTCTATTTACATATTTTATTTTGATATGATGCTTGGTGTTACTTTGTGCTTAAAACAGGTCTTTCGGGTTAAAATATGACTCATATAGTGAATCGGAGCAAAAAGGTTGAAGATGGAACAATTTAACCAAGTCAAACCAGCCCGGACCATGTTCAAGACCCGCCCAGGTGCTCGGCCGAGCACCACCCTTGACTCGGCCGAGCATAGGGAATCAGAAAGGCAGATTTATTTTCAAAGGCTTGCTCGGCCGAGCACTTTTCCTTGACTCGGCCGAGCACCCCCTGTTCAGCAACTTTTCTGATTTCTCCAAAAGGCACCTTTTCAAGAAACCTTCCGGGAAAAAGCACATCTCTTCCTCCATGACCTATATAAAAGACTAGAAACCAGTAGTTTAAGGATGGAGAATTTATTGTAACATTACTCTACTAAATTTTAGTCTCAAATATTATTATTTCATATCTTTTTGGAGGTGTTCTTGAGGAAAAGCAATAAATATTCTTACAAAGTTATTCTCAACCCTTTGTCTTCATCCAAATCTGAATAAGTGTTTCTCATCTCTCCTTATTATTTTTATCTTGTTCATGTTTTGATTTCACAAATGGCTTGTGAGTAATTCTCCCTTTTTCTCGGGGTTGGAATTCAACACCATATGTTCATCAACTTTAATTATGCTCTATTTTTCTTCTCTTCATCTTAAACAATCTCTTCATATTGTACTAAAACGCCTACAACCATGATGAGCTCCATGATTTGTATGAATCTTAGTTAGTCAAGAGACGGAGCGAGAGTGGAATCTTGACTAACGGAACCATATGAATAGACTGGGTTTCATTAATCACGAGAGTAGGTTAATGGCCTAGGGGTGCTCCTTGAGTGGAAGTATGCCGATTTTCATAAAGAAAACTTAATGGATTCTTACTAATTATGGTCAGCTAGAGATAAGCCGGAATGCCCGTTTGTGACAGGGCGGGGACAACATAAACGGATTTCTCAAACAGTTAGGGCATAATTAGTATGAGAATACAAACGCTACTTGCTTGATCGTGAGAAGTAGTGTAGGCCAAGCATACCATCCTTGATTTAAAATGAAACTTTAAACTAAAAAGAGCATGATTACTTGATGAACATTTGATTGTTTGAGTCCCAATCCCAGGAAGTATTTCTTCATAAGAGTTTTCAATTCAAAATTAGAGTATTGTGCAATATATTTCTAGTTCAGTGACAAAATAATTTAACCCCCCAATCACACTTTTTACTATTCTTTCATCAAAGCAAACATTTTCTAAAGTAACGTTTTCTCCGTGGGATCGACCCGTACTTGCACATTACTATACTATCAATAACCCGTGCACTTGCGGAATAAACCTAACAGTTTCCTGCAATTAAAACAAACAAGGTCTTCTTTTCTTTTTGAATCACTGCTCCTCGTGAACTTTGGAGGAGCTCTGCTGGTAGATCCTTGAAATTTGCTGGTTGAGCCGGGTCTTGAGATTTTTCTGAACTTTTGAAATTCTTCACAAATAAAGCGAAGTCTTCATCATCCATGTCTAATAGCTCAGAGGTAGAAATTTTGGGATCAGAACTTTTCTCTTCTTGAACCAGTGCAGGCGCATGCGCTTCTTCTCTATGCGCCACCATTGCTATGGATTTTGACTTTCCTTCAGTTTCACTGATTCGTTGGAGTTTGAGCTCATAAACCTTAAGATTTGCATAAAGGTTCCTTAAAGTCCATACATCTAAAGTTCCGGCGTCTTCAAGAGCGCTGGATTTATGTAGGTATCTTGATCCAAAAGCTTGAAGAAAATTGACATTCAAATCTTTGTTTGAAAACTTCATGCCAAGTGAAATACATAGATTTATAATTTCACAGTAGCGTTCATAAGTTTGTCTTAAGGTTTCACCGGGGAGTTGAGAGAAATTGTTGAATCTCTTTTGCACTTCATATTTCTTGTTCTCCTTACAAACAGTATCTCCTTCTATATGCTCTTCAATAGCATCCCATAGCTCATTAGCAGTAGCACAATACATGACTGGTTGTTTCATAGCCGTGCTTAGAGTGCTTAGGAGAATATTTCTTGATTTGCCATCATTTGCAACTCTTCTTGTTTCTTCCTCAGTCCATTCTTCCCTTGGTTTCTTTATGGTTGGTTGAGCAGCATTAGTGCGTGGATTTGGATTCGCTTTCATAGGGATGTAAGGTCCATAAACTACGGTGTCATGAAGTCTTTCATCGATTGAGTTGAGATGGGTCAATATGCTGAATTTCCACACGTCAAAATGATCTTCATCAAAGACCGGAACGTGAGTGTAGTTTGCAGTTGCCATAGGTTTTGAGTTTGCCATTAAGAATAGGCACCCAAGATGTTAAGCTTGAAAAACAAAAGTGTTTTATAAAGGTGTTTGCTCTGATACCACTTGTTGGTCCCAAGGGGCAACAAGGGTATGAAAAATAGCTAGAGGGGGGGTGAATAGATGTTTAAAAATTCTTTTCGTACCCTTGATAAACTCAATTGCAAATGTGCACTTTATCAAATAAGCGTTATGATATGCGCATATGTGAGTGAGTGAAATGCACAGCGGAATTTAGTAATGTAAATAGGCGCAAAGTATGATAAAGGGGGCGCACACACACTCTAAGTATTTTGGCTCAAAGTGGGTGAAATAAGAAACTAAGGCAAATGATATAACAAACACAACACAGTTCAATCAATCAATCTACAATGAATTAAACAATCAAATAGTTAGATATGATATGAACTTGAAAGGAAATAGCAAGATAGTAAGTACGCGCTATTTGGAGAGGTTTGATCGGGAAAATGATATACGTCCTCTACCAAGATGGTTAGTCTTGGATTTCTAATGGAGATCTTATATAATGAGAGAGCGTTACAAATTACAATCGTTTTTAGTTTATACACTAACTCAAGATCTATTTCTATTAATGAACAAATTCTAGACAATAACCGGTGTATCTCTAAAAGTAAGATCTAAGTGATCAAACTTAAAGAGGTACGTGTGTGATTTTAGATTCAAGGCTCTTTAGATCTTTGAGATTGAGAGCACAAAAAAACTAAAGTGTTTTTGCTTGAGGATCTGGGCTAAGGATGAAGTTATGAAGATGTTCTTGAGAATTCTAGAAATAACAAAGGCAATCTTCAAATCTTCAACAAACGCTTGAGAGAGAAATTCTTAGCAACTTCAAATGGTTGAAGTTATGGGGTATTTATAGTAGAGCCCCAAAAACTAGCCGTTGGAAATCCTTGGTGAGTCAGAGAAAGGACGGATGTGCTGTCGCTCATTGAGTGGATCACGTGTACTTTTATAGCCGTTAGACACATAACACAAATATGACCGTTATGGACAGGTGTCCTTAGATGCGGGTGCATACGTGTTATTTAACCACCGTTGGATCATTGGCGTAGTTTGAATCTTCTTCAAGTCTTCGAGTATTCATTTAAATCACTGAGTGAATAAATCACTATAAGGCACGTGAGCTAAGAGAGGCGCGTTACACTTTGCAGGCGCATAAGAGGCGCAAGCGCACTATGAGGCGCGTAGCGCGGCGCGGCGCGTGAGTGAGGCGTTTGGGCGCATGGCGCATGACTTGGCTCAAACTCGTGATTTTCTTGAATCTTGATCTTCTTGCCCTATTCCTAAGCCTATTCTATTACAATGGACAACCTAAAAAATGAAGTATAAATACTTCATACATGTGGGTCTAAAGTCCATGAAATAAAACTTAGGTGATGGATCAATCAAATCTAATCAATCCTATTACATTGAAACTGAGATATAAGTGGGCATACCCAACATAATCCTAGAAGATAGAAATATGTTGATGCAATTCAGAAAGATAATAAATGAGATACATGAATAGCATCAAACAAAACAAACACAACTGATACTCTGAATCATTAAAGCGATGGAGCATAAGAGTACAAATCAAAAGAGAATAATTGTTGTGTTACAAACCCAAATAAGTTAAACAGAAATAAAAATTGTTTGAGGCAACCAGCCTAATCAAAACAAGACAAAACAAATGGCAAGCAAGAACAAAAGACTTGAGATCAGAGGAGCGGTCGGGGAGGAACGGTCAGTAGAACGGTCAGCTTACATATCTAAGCCGGGGATCTTCGCCTCAACGTTAAATTCAGGAATGATGGGGCAGGTGAATGTGTTGGCCAGCATATAATCAAAAAAATTTACAGTCGGGAAATCGATACTGCTGCCTTCATCATTTTCGGCCTGTGAATGAACATTACCATGACCAGCATCTGCAACTTGAATAGATCCTCCAGTGACTGCACTTCCAGCAGACCTCTGAACTGACTCCTCTAAAGTTTCTAATTTCTTTTCAATGACCTGAAACGAACCAATGACCGTGTTGGTCAGTTCTTCAATTCTGGTACCTTGATAATCAAGCGGGGTTTTGAGAGTGGCAAAGGCAGCCTTAATAGCTTCAAGCTTCTTTGCTTGATTTTTAGTGAGAGCTTCAAGAAATGCTTTGATGGATGCATCGACTTCCTTTTCCAAACTAAACTTGACCTTTTTCACTTCATGAATCAGATCAGTCTTAACAAAATCCAACTGCTTGTGGACTTCAATCGATGAATCCAAAACTTCGCAAGAAATTCCACGATTGAGAGTGTCACGACCCGAAATATAGGCTCTAATTTTATTAGTAATTAAATGATTTTTATTTAATTATTTGCTTATTTATTTATTTAAATTATTATTTATTTAAATATTTATGTGTGCAATTTATGTGTTATAATAATTTGTGCCTAGCATTTTTACTTGAGTTATTTGGGCTAGTGTAGAAGAGTTGGGTCTTAATTGTTAGTTGGGAGTGTAGTTTGTGTGTAGTGTGAGAGAGGGGGCCTAAGTGTAAGTTTTTAAAATAATTTTCCTACTCCCTCCCTACTCCCCTCACCTCCCTCACCTTCTCCCTCACTCTCTCCATCCCATTTCCCAGTTCATCTCTCTCTCTTCAAAAGAAAAAGGGTAAGTCTTCTTCTCTTCATCTCTCTTCATTTACTTCCTCTTCCTCTCATCTTCTCTCATTTCTTAAAACATGAAACGTGTTTAGATCGTCGCTAGGATCGCGTAGACTCAAAAAGATTTGAAATCCATCAACTTTGAGAAAATTCAAGTAAGTTACTTTTCCCCCATTTTAATGCTAAAATGTTCATATCATGTTCATATAATGCTTTTGTTGTTATATTGGAAGTTTGGATGAGTTCGCAATTTATTTGGAATTTATTTGGGTTTTGATCAAAAATGGTGATTTTGGAATGTTGGGTTTGATTCTTGATTTTGGTTGTTAAATGTTGTTGTGTGAGTCCTTTTAGACTTATGAGTTGTTTTGGTACATTTATATACCAGTTAGAATGTTTGATTTTTGGTTGAAATGTGTTTGGGTTTGAAAAATGGAAGAACCCATGGTGTTCTTCCCGATTGCCAGAAATTCAGACTATTGGGCGACCGCCCAAAATCTCCTGGGCGACCGCACAACATTCTGAAAGCTTTTAGTCGTGGCGAGGGCCTTTTTGGGCGACCGCACATACCCTTTTGGGCGGCCGCACAGTCCTCTGAAAATTACATTTTGTTAATTTGTGTGATTGAAGAACGTGCTTTGGTCTAAGTCTTGGGTGTCCTTTTAGTTGACCCTAGTGATCATTGTAGTACACCTTAGTGATAGAATTGGGTCCTTTGTGATCAAGTTTGTGTTTGAAATTCATTAATGGTGAATTGGGATTTTGAAGCACCTTTATTGTGCATTGTTTGTTCATTTCATCTTCTTGGTGATTAATTGGCATGATTCCCTACTTTGGAATCCTATGTTGTTTATCGTGCTAGTAATTTATTACTTAGCCTTTACGTGAAAGTCCAGCTGGTATTTTGTGTGTGTTTGGGCGATGGGAAAGATTATAATGGCATAGCCAAGTCCATTATAATGTTGACCATTGTTTTGCCCCCTTCTTTACCCCTTCTCCAGATTGGCCTTGGAAAGGATAAGTCAGCGTTCCTTTGTGAATGCATCTGGCTAGCAGGCATGACTTTGTGTCATGGTCCTTGTCCCTTGTGACACTTTTATGTTATTGGTTCCGGTACCGGGGTTTTCTCTTCGGCTTTCATGCCATTATGAAGATGATGATTGGTTGATTATTGAAGCTGCGCAGCGATCCTTTATTTGGATGTTCCGGTTTGGAAAACCTTGGCTATATCCTTTGTTGTGTGTTTATTTCCGCTGCTATCTGTTAAGTGATAAATGCTATGTGCTATGTGATATTTATTATTGCTTATTGCTTCTTGCATCTTAGCATGCCATGTAGTTGCATTAGTAACTTATTGAGATTTATCTCACCCCCTTTCCTTTTGTCTTTGTTTTTCCTTAACCCCCCCCCCCCCAGGTGCTAAGGAATAGTCTCGCTGATCACGAGAAAGAGGACGTCGAGGGTGGATCCGTTCTTTTGGGGAAGGTTGATATAGGTTGGTTCCCATTACGTAAATGTGTAACCATTTTGGGGTAGTTGTACCAAACAATGACGTCACTAAGGATTGTATATTTTTATTTGTTGGGCATAAACTTGTGGAAGTTTATGATCGTTGTATTTAGTCTTTATCAAACTTGGTTTTGTAAAACTTTGGATTATCACTTTTGGTATTAAATGGAATTTTTAACTTCGGCGTTTTGGAGTTTATTGTTAGAGTCGACGTCCAGCTCGCGGTCCCGGGGCCCGCGGGGTCCGGGGTCGCGACAGAGAGCATTAGTCTGGATGGTCGGAGCGGTTGATGTTGAAGCGGTCAGAGTAGGTTGTGTGGTAGCTAGACTTGAACCAACATTTCCAAGGACAATGTCCTTAACACTCTTTGTTATAGCCACTGTCTCCCCCTTAATGGTATCAATCATCTTGGAGGGAAAGGAATACAGTTCTTGTTGAAGAGTGGCTTGAGAAGATTTCAAATCAACAACCTCTGCGGTCAGTTGGGCAATGGTTATTTGGTTATCAGACTGAATTTTGGTCAATGCTTTTACAGCGGTCAGTAGTGCGGAAACCTGTTGCGCGGTAGCAGGAACATCGTCATTCTTGACCGTAGAAGGAGCATGAATTGGAAAGTGAGTAGGAGAAACAACAGGGGTGCGGTAAATAGTGCGGTCAGGATCATCGACCGTGGTAACTTCTTGAGCAGCAGCCTCTGGGCGGTCGAAAGTAGGGCTATCAATGTTAATATCAATATCCTTTTCTTTGTCATCACTTTCACCTTGCTGACTACCATCATCACCAACCTGTTTGTCATCACCATCATTATTTTCATCATCAGCAACCTCAACTTTCGAACCACTTGAAGCATCATCTTCAGTTTCCTCTCTGTCAGACTCATCTCTAAGTGAGTAGACCTGTCTGACAACAGTGGGCTTCAGTTTCTGAGCAACTTGCGTTAAAGTGAGAGCAACCTCAACCACAGCTTCAGGATCAATGGGAAGAGAGCTAGTAGGAGTGAATACTGGAGATGCGGCAACTTTAGCCTTCTTGACAACCTTGACCGGACTCAGAGAATGAATTCTCTTCTTCTCCCCCTGCGATGTTGCGGTCGAAGGAGTTTTTTATTTCACAGATGGAGCGGTAGGTTGAGAAATCCTTGATTTAGCAGGTTTTGAAGGTGCGGTAAGCGACCGTAATGATGCGGTCGACTTACGAGGAGGGGAAAGGAATAAGTAGACTTGACCGATGGCTCTTTGAACTTGATTCCAACGGCAACTGATGATTTCTTAGCGGTAGGTTCAACAGCAATTCCCTTACCTTTGCCTTTGATAGGAGCGGCAGGCACAGAATCTTCGTCCTCATCATCATCTTCATTTTCACTAGCGGCAGGCAGAGAAGACTTATGCTTAGAAGGTGACTCATAAGGTTCATGAGGATCCCTTGCTAGGTAGATCTTGTAGAGTTTGGTTCCAAAGCATACACGAAAATTTGTTTTCATGGTGGAACGGGTAAACAGTTTGTTTTTGGAGATGGGGAGAAGAAGTTCACGATTTTTGGACATGATTTTTTGGATCTCCTTGATATGGGTCATTAGAAATTTAATGAAGCGGGTATGAGTGCGGTACTTGATCGATCCTTTCTCCTTTCTGTTATTGTACGCGGCAATGTTTGCAATCAATGAGTCATAAATAATTTGGCACCAGTCAATGTTTTTGCAAAGGTAGATTGCAACAGAGAGAGTCCATTGAGTGGTGTTGAGATTGGCCTGATTTCTAGTTTTGCAGTTGATTGAATGACCAACCAGATGGCTGATATGGTATAATACTTCATCAAATTCTTTCCTGGGAACCTTGGTTACATGATTGTGACCAACTAACCGATTAGCAAGTGCCTTAAGTTCATTTTCAGCGACAGTAGTGGCGTAAGTAACACCTGCCACCTTTTTGATCCCAAGAACCTCACTAATATTGACGACATCCAAAGACATCTCATGAACCTCAATTTCAGCGTGAATGAATTTCATCATTTTGCCTGATGCACTTCGACCGGTCTCTTCTGTAGCGGTCGCAAAGAACTGATCCACCAGAGCTGGAACATGGAAAGCTTGATCGAACGTAAAGAATGGCAGCAACCCAGTCTTATCAAACCTTTTAATAAGGTTCCTTCCGATAGCATCTTCTTTGAGGTCTTCAATGTCCATTAGAACGCCCGGTAAGAAGTGTTTGGTATTCTAAAAAATTAGAGAAGTTAGAACGAAAATAAAGTAGTGCGGTCACTCGCAAGGTTGTGCGGCAAGTGACAAACGGAAAGGTCTACGGTAAAGTAGATGCGGAAAGGAGATAGCGGCAAGAGCATACGGTAGGTACACTTAGCAACAAAATTTCGAAAACAAGAAATTTTGAAAGATATATCACGCAGATAATCATAACACGCACAAACACCTTTTGAGTGTGTGTGCCAAGAAAAATAGATCAAAAAGGTAAATTCTCAAGAACACTAAGAACACGAACATGAACACGAAGGAGGTGACTGTAGCATAAACCCAGAAAATCCAAACAGTGCCAAAATCAAAAAAAAAATATGAATATAGCTTCTAAAAATCCGATTAAAACCGAAAAACACATCAATTTTATCAAATAATAATTCAAAATGCCAGAAAACAAAGAAAAACGAGAAAGGGGGGGCGAAAACCTTAAACCCAGATGGGTGAAAAACAAAAAAAAAATATGGAAGAAACACGATAATACACACATTTAGATGCATAGAAACGCATTATAACAGGAACCAAGTAACATTTTAGTCATAGAAATCAACAAAATCCATGAAAATGGAAAGAATATGAAAAGTTATTATAAACCCACCAAGAACAACAGGATTTTTCGAAAGACAACAAATATGAAGAGATTAAGAGTCGAAATCATACCATTCGAGTTTGTTGATATGAAGGATTGAGAGAGGATGATTTCTTGTGTGTTTTTATCAGTTGGGGCCATCAATTTATATAGAGAATTAGAGAGAGAGAGTTTGAACCAGAGAGAGGTTAGAGAGAAAAAATTTAGAGAGAGAAAGAGACAGAGAGAGTATGCAGAGATAATGGAAAGTGAGAAGGTGGGAAGGGAGTATATGGGCGATTATGGGAAATGGGGAAGTGGAAAAGTGGGGGGTTAACCTTTGCAGATCAGAAAAGAGTTCTTTTGTCTCTAAGTGAGAACCAATGACGGCGGAGCAATAATATAATAGTGATTTGAATAAAATAGAAGCGAGGGAAAATTGAAAATTACCTTAATACCCTTGAAGTAAAATCATCATAACTCCGAAATATCTAAGATTAGAATACTTACCTGGAATCCACGCGTGCGGTAAGTAGAAAGTAACGGTTACCGTTCGTGCGGTCGCCGACTTGTGAGCTCGACCGTGATTTTTGAGGTCATCAGTCTTGTGATGTGTCTTTAAAGCAATGAGACATGTCTTCGATTTTCATGTGGTCAATCACATGGATGAGATATCACAGACTAGTGCGGTCGACACCATGCGGTCGACTTTAGCGGTCGACTGATGTTGAGGTAAGTAAATTTCAACTTTGCACCTACTTGTTTAAGACTGTCGCGACCCCGAACCCCGCGGGCCCGAGATCGCGAGCTGGACGTCGACTTACTAATCAAAACACCAAAATAACGGGGATAAAAATTTCATTTCATAACAAAAGATGGTAACACCAGGTTTTGGAAAACAATATAACAACAACAAAATAAAACTAGTATAAACTCCATAAGCTTATACGCCAAAGTTATAAATATACAAATCCTAATGACGTCAATGTTTGGTACAAATATCCAAAAAGGTTACACATTTATATAATGTAAACCCACCAATATCAACCTGCCCCAAAAGCTCGAACCCACTCGACGTCCTGTCTCGTGATCAGCGAGTCTAATCCTTTCCACCTGGGGGGTTAAGGAAAAACAAAGATAAAAGAAAGGGGGTGAGATAAATCTTAATAAGTTACTAATGCAACTACATGACATGCTATGATGCAATAATCAATAATAAATCACATAACACATAGCAATTATCATATGTCAGATAGCAGCGGAAATAAACATAACAAAGGATATAGCCAAGGTTTTCCAACTGATAGAACCAAATAAAGGTTGCTGCGCAGCTTCAATAATCAACAAATCATCATCTTCATAATAGCATGAAAGCCGAAGAGAAATCCCCGGTACCGGAACCAATAACAAGGGGACAGTGACACACAGTCAAAGCCCGAAAACCAATAGCTAAAGTGCTCACAAAGGGGCTAGCTCATCTCACATCCAAGGCCAATCTGCAGGAGGGAAATAATGGGGTAAAACAATGGTCAACATCACAATGGACTTGGCTGTGCCATCATAATGTTTCGCATCGCCCAAACACACACAAAATACCAGCTGGACTTTCAAGTAAAGGCTAAGTAATAAAATACTAGCACGATAAACAACCATTGATTCCAAAGTAGGGAATCATTCCAATTAATCACCAAAAGGATGAATTGAATAAACGCGCATCATAAAAGTGCTTCATATTTCCAAATAATAATTTAATCAAATCCCATATCACATACATTCTCAAAGGAACCAGTTAACTCAAGAACACAACCAAAACTACTCACTCATCTCGAAGAGCTCAAGGAGAGCTTTAAAACGATAATTTATACACCTAAAATGGAGTCCGGATGAGGAGATATGGCTCTCGAAAGATTGGACAAAAAGGGGAATAAATTTCACACCAGGGAGAGGGTGCGCGCGCCTCCTATGGGAGAGTGCGCGCGCCTCCTTTGATCAGAAGGGAAATCAAGTTTGGAGGAGGAGAGGGTGCGCGCGCCTCCTATGGGAGGGTGCGCGCGCCTCCTATGGAGTCCGGCCAAAAAATCTGGGTTTCTACCATTAAACAACCCAATTCCAAAACAAACCCAATCTTCACCATTTCTAACACTACCAAAATGTGAACTAAAATACCTACACCATTTTGAACCAAAAGGACTCCAACAACATTATCTAAGGAACATCAATCAAGGGTGATTCAAATACCAAAATTTCACAAAATGAACAAAAATGTAAATCATCACAAAATCAACCAAAGAAGCAATAAATGGAAATCATAGTATCATCTAAGCATAGGATGAACATTTTTAGCATCAATGGGGGAAACTAACTTACCCGGATTTTCTCAAAGTTGCCGGAACTCGAATATTTTTAGCCCTCTACGATCCTAACGACGATCTAAACAAGATTCATGTTTTAAGAAATGAGAAATAACAAGAGGAAGATGAAGAAAATGAAGAGAGAAGGAGAGAAGAAAAACTTACCACCAAGGAGAGAAAGAGAGATGTGCTGGGAGAGAGGTGGAGTGAAAGAGTGAGGGTGATAGGGTGAGGGAGGGAGTAGGGAGAAGATGATTATTTTGAAATCTTACACTTAGACTGTCACGACCCGAAACCCCGTCTCTATTTTCTTAGTAATAAATAATTATTTAATTGTTTACTTGCTTAATTATTTATTTAATTATTTATTATGTGTGCATTTGGTGTGTTATAATATTTTATGCCTAGCATTTAATTGATTTTGTGCTAGTATAGGATAATTGGGTCTTAATTGTTAGTAGGAAGTATTAGTTTTGGGTAAGTAGTAGAAGAGGGGGCTAAGTGTAAAATTTTGAATTATTTCCCCCTACTCCTCCTCTCCTCCCTTACCTCTCCCATCACCCTACTCCTCATCCTTCATCTCCCAGACAACTCTCTCTCTCTCTCTCTCCATGGGTAAGTTTTCTTCTCTTTACTTCTCTCTTCATTTTCTCCTTCTTCCTCTCATCTTCTCTCATTTCTTAAAACGTGAACATTGTTTAGATCGTCGATAGGATCGCGTAGAATCAAAAAGATTTGAAATCCATCAACTTTGAGAATTTGCAAGTAAGTTACTTTTCCCCCAATTTAATGCTAAAATGTTCATATTATGTTTATATGATGTTTGATGTGTTATATGTGATGTTTGGTTGGGTTTTGAATTTATTGAGAATTTATTTTGGGTTTTAATCAAAAATGGTGAAATCTTGAATGTTTGGTTTGATTCTTGATTTTGATTGTTAAATGTTGTTGTTTGAGTCTTTTAAGACTTATTGGTTGTTTTGGTGCATTAGTATGTAAGTTGGAAGGTTGGATTTTGGGTTGAATGTGTTTTGGGTTTGAAAATGGAAGAACCCATGTTGTTCTTCCCGATTTCTGGAAATTCAGAAGCTTGGGCGGCCGCACAAAATGTCCTGGGCGACCGCGCATCTTTCTGAAAGCTTTTGTTCTTGTTTTGAGGCTTTTTGGGCGACCGCACATCCCACTTTGGGCGGCCGTACAGAACCCCTGAAAATTTACATTTGTTAAAATTTTGTGAATGAAGGATGCGTTTTGGTCTAAGTCTTGGGTGTCCTTCTAGTTGACCTTAGTGGACATTGTAGTACGCTCTAGTGATAGAATTGAGTCCTTTGTGATCAAGTTTGTAATGTGATAAGGTGTGTAACCATTGTGCTCCTTTTGAGTAACTTCAAGTGTGATGTTGTTGTTGATTGATCTCTTCATGAGAATTTGTTTGAATCCTTTGTGATGAATTTGGCGTGGTTCCCTACTTTGGAATCAACGCCCCGTTGTGTTTCAAGCGAGTATTTATTACTATGTGCTTGTATAGAGTCCAGCTGGCATTGTTGTGTTTGTTTTGGGCAGTGGTGTATATTATAATGGCACGAGCCGAGTCCAGTATAATGTACTTCACTGGTAACCCAGTTTCCCCATGTTCAGTGGCCTTGAGTGGGATGCCCCTTCCCGTGATCGTGGTTGGGATGAGCTAGCTCCTATGGTGAGTATTCTAGCTATTGGCTTGGGGGTATGACTATGTGTTATTTCCCCATTACTGGTTGTTGTTGTTGTTACTTGGTTCCGGAACCGGCTTCAGCTCGTTCATGCTGCTCAACGGACTCTTCTCAAAGGATGGTGTTCCGTTTATAGAACCTTGGCTCAGTATCCACTTATGAGTGTTTATTTCCGCATTATGTGTTATGTGATGAGTGGACTATATCTTTGTGTTATATGCATATGTGACTGCTATTGATTGTTCCTTTGTGATTATCATGTTGGCATGAAATGTAGTGCATATTAGTAGCTTACTGAGATTTTATCTCACCCCTTATTTGTTTACCGTTTTAGATAAGGGCGTGCATCCGGGATAGGTCACTTATCACAAGGAAGGCGTCGAGGTGGTAAATTCTTTTGGGTATGTTTGTAAACGTTACATTATGTAAATGTATAACCTTAATGGGTAGTGTATCCGTGACTCGATCTTGTAACACCTATTTTGGATTATGTTGGTGTTCATTCCTTTGTATAAGTTAATGTAGGCCTTCGTGCCAAGTATTTTAGTTGTGAAAGTTATTTAAAAGTAAAGTGGATTTCGTTTATCTTTATGATAGTTTTCGAAAAGTTTTTGTTAAATGTGATTTATGACGTCTTCCGCGCGCGTCCCGAGCGTGGGGCCATGTAGGACCACGGGTACGGGCGCGACAGTTGGTATCAGAGCTAGGTTGTAGATAGTCTAGAGTGACTAAAGGACCTAGGAGGGTAATCGAGTATGGAGTGAGTAACGATGAGTGTCTTATGCAGGTACTCGGTAATCATGGTCGGGTCTGATAATGAACAAGGTGGACCTGCCGATCAGGGAAATGCAAGGGAAGAAGCCCTAGCAATGTTTCAAGGGATATTCGAGGCGGCATTGAAAACCATGAATGATAACAATCGTAGAGAGGCACCATTGGCTCCGAGGACTGGACTGGAACAATTTCTGAGGATGAAACCGACAGAGTTTGATGGAGGATCAGATGTGGCTACAGCAGAAAGGTGGGTTGAGTCTATGGAAAAGATATTTGAGGTCTTACAAAGCTCCGATGAGGATAGAGTAAGATTTGCGACCTACAAGCTAGTTGGAGGCGCAGAGTATTGGTGGAAATCGTTGAAAGCTAGTTGGGAGGAGGCGCGGGTACCCCATGTTTGGGAGACGTTCAAGAAAAAGTTCAAAGAGCATTTTATTCCTAAAGTGGACCAAGATAGGAAGGAATCCGAGTTTCTTATCTTGGAACAAAACTTGTTGACGGTGGCCGAGTATGTTGCCAAATTCACGGAATTGGCTCGCTACTGTAATTACATGGTTTCGACTGAAGAAAGGAAGACCTCGAGGTTTGTCAAAGGGTTGAAAACCGTGATCAGAACCCAACTCACTTCCCACAAATTCCAAGACTTACAAGATGCCATTGATCGTGCCTACCAGGTGGAGCAGGACATTGTAGAGCATAAGAAGAGAACGGAATCAACAAGTGTAGCGAAACAAGGAGGTCAAGGGAAGCCACAACCTCATCGTGGTGACCCTAGGGGAGCGCAGAACATCTTTTCACTTTTCAGGGGAACTTCTCAAGGACAACAGGGCAATAGAAATCAAGGTAACACCTCGGGGGGTCAGAATAATCGGGTTTGCAATTATTGTCAAAAGGGAGGACACTCCGAGGAGAAGTGTTGGAAAAAGCAGGGAAAGTGCTTGAATTGCGGCCAGTTGGGTCACTTTCAATATAATTGTCCTAAACCGAAGAATCAGACAGTTGGTAGTGGTACCGGGTCGTCTTCGGGTCAGAAGAGGATGCCTCGGGCAAGCCCAAGGTGCAAGGTCGTGTCTTCGCCATCAACCAACAATAGGCTTCGAATGCTTCTGACGTGATTGGAGGTATTATTTCTATGTCTAATAGGAGGGCACGTGCACTAATAGACCCCGGTTCTTCGCATTCTTATGTGTCTGTGCATTTTGCATCTCAGATGTCTTCTTTGACTGAGTCTCTACCTTTTGTATTAGAGGTGTCTACCCCTATGGGTAAGAGTTTGGTGACTGATAAGGTATTGCGTGATTGTGATGTGCATATACGTGAGCATGTTTTACTTGCTGATTTGATTATATTGCCATTGCAAGATTTTGATATCATTTTGGGTATGGATTGGTTGAGTCGATACCATGCTACTGTTGATTGTTTTAAAAAGGTGGTTACTTTTTCTGCCCTAATGCCCCTGAATTTTCTTTTGAGGCGATTCCTCTGAGTAAAAAGGTTCATGTTATTTCGTATGTGAAGGCTAGAAAGTTGTTGAGCCGTGGTTGTGTTGGGTTTCTGGCCAGTGTCCTGGATACTACGAAAAAGGTTTCTAATGTGGAAGAGGTAAATATTGTTAGGGAATTTCGGATGTGTTTTCTACGGAGTACTCTATGCCTCCCGATAGAGAGATCGAATTTTGTATAGACTTGCTTCCAGGTACAACTCCTATATCGGCGGCACCTTATAGAATGGCTCCAGCCGAATGAAAGAATTGAAGGAGCAGTTGCAAGAGTTACTTGATCGTGGGTTTATCCGCCCTAGTGTGTCACCGTGGGGAGCTCCGGTATTGTTTGTCAAGAAAGAGATGGATCTTTGAGGCTGTGTATAGATTACAGGAAGCTAAATCAGGTAACCATAAAGAATAAATATCCTCTTCCCCATATTGATGACTTGTTTGATCAGCTTCAGGGGTCGGTTGTCTTTTCAAAGCTTGATTTGAGGAGTGGTTATCACCAGTTAAAGATTCGTTCTGAGGACATTTCCAAGACTGCTTTCCGTAGTAGGTATGGGCACTATGAATTTCTTGTCATGCCTTTCGGGTTAACGAACGCTCCTGCGGTATTTATGGATATGATGAATCGGGTTTTTAAGCCGTATCTTGATACTTTCGTGGTGGTGTTTATCGACGACATTCTAGTTTATTCGAAGTCTCGGGAGGGGCACGAACAACATTTGCGAATGGTCTTGTCTATTCTTCGGGAGAAGCAATTGTTTGCGAAGTTCAGTAAGTGTGCCTTTTGGCTCGAGGAAGTCTCTTTTCTGGGGCACGTGGTTTCTAATGGAGGGATATCCGTAGATCCTTCAAAAATTGAAGCTATTGTAGATTGGAAGAGGCCGGAATCAGTTACTGAGATTCGGAGTTTCTTGGGCTTAGCCGGGTACTATAGAAAATTTATTGAGGGATTTTCCAAATTGCTACCCCGTTGACTCTGTTGACCAGAAAGAATGTGCCGTTTGTGTGGGAAGAAAAATGTCAAATGAGTTTTGATGAATTGAAAAGGAAGTTGACCACCGCTCCTGTACTTGTGTTACCAAATGGGAAAGATGAACTGGTATTTATAGTGATGCTTCTAAAGAAGGCCTCGGGTGCGTTTTAATGCAAAATGGGAAAGTGATTGCGTATGCTTCAAGGAAGTTGACTCCGAGTGAGCAGAATTATCCTACCCATGATATGGAACTTGCGGCTATTGTCTTTGCGTTGCACAAATGGAAGCATTATTTATATGGGACAAAGTTTGAAATTTTTACCGATCACCAAAGTCTGAAGTATCTTTTCTCACAAAAGGAGTTGAACAATAGATAGCGCAGATGGATGGAATTGTTGAAGGATTTTGATTGCACCATTTCTTATCATCCGGGTAAAGCAAATGTGGTCGCTGATGCCATTAGTCGGAATCTTATGTAGCTTCATTGATGGTGCGTGAATGGAAAATGTTGGAAGACGTTCGAGATTGGGATCCTTATGAGTCCAAGCATGGGCTATCTTTGCGAACATTAAGGTATTACCTGCCTTAATTCAACAAATTAAGGATGCTCAGAAGGATGATCCTGAGTTGATGAAGATTTCGAGTGAGATTGGGGACAAAAAGTTTGAAGGGTTTTCTTTTAGTTCTGAAGGGTTTTGAGTTATCGAGGTCGTTTGTGTGTGCCTAGTGTGAAGCTGTAAAGCGCCAAGTTCTGGATGAGGGCCACAAGTCGAAGTATACTATTCACCCGGGAGTACCAAAATGTATCGAGATTTAAACAGCATTTCTGGTGGAGTGGCATGAAGCGGGAAATAGCGGATTATGTATCGAAATGTTTGACTTGCCAACAGGTTAAAGCGGAACATCAAGGCCCCGGGGTTACTTCAACCTCTTGAGATACCGGAATGGAAATGGGATCATGTGACGATGGATTTTGTGTCCGGATTACCGCGTACGAGGAGAAGGCATGATGCAGTTTGGGTAGTCGTAGATAGATTGACAAAGTCTTCTCATTTTCTACCTATCGAGATTAGCTATTCAATGGAAAGGCTTGCGACTTTGTATATCAATGAGATCGTGAGATTGCATGGGGTTCCAGTTAGTGTCGTTTCTGATCGGGATCCTAGATTTACTTCTCGGTTTTGGCAAGCGTTTCAGAAGGCTTTGGGTTCTGAGTTGAGGTTTAGCACGGCCTTTCATCCACAAACCGATGGTCAATCGGAGAGAACGATTCATATTCTTGAAGACATGTTACGAGCTTGTTCGTTGACTTTGCAGATTCTTGGGATACTCATTTACCTTTAGTGGAGTTTGCTTATAACAACAGTTTTCAATCGAGTATCGAGATGGCTCCTTATGAAGCTTTGTATGGTAGGAAGTGTCGGTCTCCCGTTTGTTGGGACGAAGTCGGGAAGCTAAGATTTGGGGTGTCGATTTGGTTAATGATTCAGTTGAAAAGGTAAAGCTTATTCGAAATCGTCTAATCACCGCTCAGTCTAGACAAAAGAACTATGCCGACCACCGGAGGCGAGATCTCGAGTTTCAGTCGGGTGACTTAGTTTTTTTTGAAAGTGTCTCCGAAGGTAGGAATCCGGAGGTTTGGTAAGAAGGGGAAGCTTGCTCCAAGGTTTATTGGGCCTTTCGAGATATTGGATAGAGTTGGGAATCTTGCTTATCGTCTTGCGTTACCGCCTTCTTTAGGCCGATTGCATAATGTGTTCCATGTTTCAGCGCTTCGTAAATATATGTATGATCCGTCTCATGTGTTGTCAGAAGTACGGGAGATATCGAACCGAATATGTCTTATGAGGAGAAACCAATTCGAGTGATTGATACCAAGGTGCAAGAGTTGAGGAACAAGAGCACCGCCCTAGTTAGAGTGGTATGGAGGAATCACGAAGTTGAGGAGTCGACTTGGGAATTGCGGATGAGATGGAACGGAAGTATCCGTGGTTGTTCGAAAATCTTGGTAAGTGTTAAAATTCGGGTCGAATTTTCTTTAAGGGGGAGTGAATGTCACGACCCGAACCCCGTCTCTATTTTCTTAGTAATAAATAATTATTTAATTGTTTACTTGCTTAATTATTTATTTAATTATTTATTATGTGTGCATTTGGTGTGTTATAATATTTTATGCCTAGCATTTAATTGATTTTGTGCTAGTATAGGATAATTGGGTCTTAATTGTTAGTAGAAGTATTAGTTTTGGGTAAGTAGTAGAAGAGGGGGCTAAGTGTAAAATTTTGAATTATTTCCCCCTACTCCTCCTCTCCTCCCTTACCTCTCCCATCACCCTACTCCCTCATCCTTCATCTCCCAGACAACTCTCTCTCTCTCTCTCTCCATGGGTAAGTTTTCTTCTCTTTACTTCTCTCTTCATTTTCTCCTTCTTCCTCTCATCTTCTCTCATTTCTTAAAACGTGAACATTGTTTAGATCGTCGATAGGATCGCGTAGAATCAAAAAGATTTGAAATCCATCAACTTTGAGAATTTGCAAGTAAGTTACTTTCCCCCAATTTAATGCTAAAATGTTCATATTATGTTTATATGATGTTTGATGTGTTATATGTGATGTTTGGTTGGGTTTTGAATTTATTGAGAATTTATTTTGGGTTTTAATCAAAAATGGTGAAATCTTGAATGTTTGGTTTGATTCTTGATTTTGATTGTTAAATGTTGTTGTTTGAGTCTTTTAAGACTTATTGGTTGTTTTGGTGCATTAGTATGTAAGTTGGAAGGTTGGATTTTGGGTTGAATGTGTTTTGGGTTTGAAAATGGAAGAACCCATGTTGTTCTTCCCGATTTCTGGAAATTCAGAAGCTTGGGCGGCCGCACAAAATGTCCTGGGCGACCGCGCATCTTTCTGAAAGCTTTTGTTCTTGTTTTGAGGCTTTTTGGGCGACCGCACATCCACTTTGGGCGGCCGTACAGAACCCCTGAAAATTTACATTTGTTAAAATTTTGTGAATGAAGGATGCGTTTTGGTCTAAGTCTTGGGTGTCCTTCTAGTTGACCTCGTGGACATTGTAGTACGCTCTAGTGATAGAATTGAGTCCTTTGTGATCAAGTTTGTAATGTGATAAGGTGTGTAACCATTGTGCTCCTTTTGAGTAACTTCAAGTGTGATGTTGTTGTTGATTGATCTCTTCATGAGAATTTGTTTGAATCCTTTGTGATGATTTGGCGTGGTTCCCTACTTTGGAATCAACGCCCCGTTGTTGTTTCAAGCGAGTATTTATTACTATGTGCTTGTATAGAGTCCAGCTGGCATTGTTGTGTTTGTTTTGGGCAGTGGTGTATATTATAATGGCACGAGCCGAGTCCAGTATAATGTACTTCACTGGTAACCCAGTTTCCCCATGTTCAGTGGCCTTGAGTGGGATGCCCTTCCCGTGATCGTGGTTGGGATGAGCTAGCTCCTATGGTGAGTATTCTAGCTATTGGCTTGGGGGTATGACTATGTGTTATTTCCCCCATTACTGGTTGTTGTTGTTGTTACTTGGTTCCGGAACCGGCTTCAGCTCGTTCATGCTGCTCAACGGACTCTTCTCAAAGGATGGTGTTCCGTTTATAGAACCTTGGCTCAGTATCCACTTATGAGTGTTTATTTCCGCATTATGTGTTATGTGATGAGTGGACTATATCTTTGTGTTATATGCATATGTGACTGCCTATTGATTGTTCCTTTGTGATTATCATGTTGGCATGAAATGTAGTGCATATTAGTAGCTTACTGAGATTTTATCTCACCCCTTATTTGTTTACCGTTTTAGATAAGGGCGTGCATCCGGGATATGTCACTTATCACAAGGAAGGCGTCGAGGTGGTAAATTCTTTTGGGCATGTTTGTAAACGTTACATTATGTAAATGTATAACCTTAATGGGTAGTGTATCCGTGACTCGATCTTGTAACACCTATTTTGGATTATGTTGGTGTTCATCCTTTGTATAAGTTAATGTAGGCTTCGTGCCAAGTATTTTAGTTGTGAAAGTTATTTAAAAGTAAAGTGGATTTCGTTATCTTTATGATAGTTTTCGAAAGTTTTTGTTAAATGTGATTTATGACGTCTTCCGCGCGCGTCCCGAGCATGGGGCCATGTAGGACCACGGGTACGGGGCGCGACATAGACCCCTCCCCTACTACTACCCTTTACTAATAACTCCCCACTACCAAATAAGACTCACATACACACATAAATTATTAATTAAATAATAATTTAAATAAATAAATAAGCAAATAAATAAATAATAATTATTTATTACTAATAAAATAGAGCCTAGTTTTCAGGTCGTGACATTCACTCCCCCTTAAAGAAATTTCAACCCGAAGTTTAAAGAGACTTACCCGAATTAAAAAGCCACGGATATTTCCTCTCGATCTCATCTCGGAGCTCCCATGTAATTCTTCAAAATTATGATTCCTCTAAAGAACTCGAACCAACGCAATGCTTTTGTTTCTCAATTCTTGGACTTTGGCATCTAAAATCCGAACGGTCGTTCCTCATAAGTAATATCGGGCAATATCCTCTGGTATCCTCGTTAACACGTGAGATGGATCATGAACATACTTCTGAAGCATAGAAACGTGAAAAACATTATGCAACTGTCCAAAGATGGCGGCAACGCAAGTCGATACGCAAGAAGTCTCACTTTCCCAAAATCTCAAACGGCCTATAAACCTCGGAGCCAACTTGCCTTTCTTCCGAACCTTCGAATACCCACCTTCGGAGATACTTTTCGGAACACCAAATCACCGTCTGAAAACTAAGATCTCGACTTTGGTTATCTGCATAGCTCTTATGTCGACTCTGGGTTGTTTTCAATCGATCCCGGATAACTCTAACTTTCTCAGCTGAATCCTGAAGCAATTTATACCCACGATCTTCGCTTCACCAACTTCATCCCAACAGATAGGCGATCTACATTTTCTTCCATACAAGGCCTCATACGGTGCCATCTCGATACTAGCCTGATAACTGTTGTTGTAAGAAAATTCCACTAACGGTAAAATGTCTATCCCAAGAATCGGAAAGTCTATCGAACAAGCTCGCAACATATCCTCCAAAATCTAAATGGTCCTCTCGGATTGA
>JAOWBW010001928.1:132500-159938 GCA_026119855.1 Campanula takesimana | reverse complement strand
CAGATAGTCTCGCGAGTTGACTATGTATCTTACAATATCCAAAAGCTCTTCTGCCCCTTCCACCATTACTAATTTCATTCGATTCGCTGTCCTACTCATCAGTTATCCAATGAAATTTAAGACCCAATCATTAGTATATATAGTAGAAGAAGTCGGTAAGTCTTGCTAGCCTTCAACCATTATAATGTTTACTTCAATCCTTGAGACAACGATTTAGAATCTGTTAGAAAACCTCCGAAGAGGTCTTTCAAACCACTTAAGTATCAACAGTCCCTTTCTTCGGCTTCTGCTGGGGAATAATTCGTCCAGTTATATCAACAGACCGGAAGAAGAGATTTCAATTTTTGTTGATTTATTGATCAGGCGACACCAGGCTTGAACTGGGGAAAAAGGATTTGCAGTCCCCCGCCTTACCGCTCGGCCATGCCGCCAAAACCATACAGAAACCTAAAAAAAAGAAAGACCTTTCTTTGTCACTTTTGATTCGATTTGATCCCCGCCCCTTCGATTGATTATATAGTATCTCAAAAGATACAATACTTAAAAACTCCCTCTCGCTTTTCGATTCAAAAAACAAATCTGGGTTTTTTGTTCCAGAAAGGTCAAATTGATAGCCAATTTGAACAACTATTGACTCCTAGATAACGGTCAATTGATGACAAATTTGACCCTTTAACTATTGACTCCTGACTGTGAATTTTTGAATGATTCTTGTATTTCACTTTGGAATTCTATTTGCCTAATGACATAAGAGAATACAAATTCCTATAGAATCAATCAGTATTGATTCTTTTCAATCAAGAAAAAAATCCTTCTCACTTTGAATTAAAACAACAATTATTAGTATATGTAAACCCCAGAATGACTACTGTTCGTCACATAGGCTTAGTTTTTTATATTTTGGACCGTGCTCTTGACTTTCGTTCACCTTTGTATTATAATATTTCCAATACAATAGAAGACTAGAATTTCGTTTAGATCAATAGATATATGAATTGAGTGGGTAAGAAATTCTCTATTGGGGCTTAGGTATCTATGGTAAGATCGATTGCTCGCAAACCTGTCTAGACCAGTCTGGGCGATCAGGACTGTTGCTATCTCCGGATGAATCCGGCGATAACTTGAAAAGGAAAAAGTGATATTGTACAAATCGAAAGGGAGGAAATTATGACTTAACGCCTAAATCAAATGGGTCCATATGGAGAAGATTTCTTTTTGCATCTGGACGAATGCGCCTTCTGTTATCCAAAAGAAGGGCAAGCGAGCGAGTCTGAGTTGGAGTGGGCGGCCATGAAGTCATCATATCAAAATACAATCCACTCATACGACATCAGTTGCGGTTTCAAGATTTGTAACGATTTGGACACCCAAATATACACAAATGGGAACATATTATGCCTGTCAAATTTCAAATGGGAGGAATGCAATCGCAAGCATCCGAAAGAGATATGGAGGGACAAGGGTTTGAACAAAATAGTAAATAACTTGAAGGAAATTTTGAAAGATGCAGAACTGGCTAAGGATCTTTATTGGTCACGTGCCGACACAAGACTTAAAGAAGGGCAGTATGCCGTCTTGGCTCTTTTATATGAAATGGAAAAGAAAGCTGTTGAAATTCTATCTATGGAAGAAAAAGCTGTTGAAACTAAATCTTCTGCCCGTCGCTGTTCAATCTGTTCTTGTTCGAATGACAAGAAGATTGGCAAGTCAGCAACTTTCTATTTTTTTGTTGGCTTTTGGCGCGGTTTCCTCAACTACTTATATCTATTCTATAATCGGCTAGAAACAAAGCGCAATTTTCTTCAGAAATTCTCTAAAGAGAGTCGGGATTCGAGCTCAATAAGACTGTATTTGGTTACCTAATTTTTGGAAAAGTTCTATTACTATACATAACTATCTCAAAGCTCGGCTCAATACTTTTAGTAGACTAAAAGATTGAGCCGAGGTCTCTTCAATTAAGAGAACAGACGTTATTTATCGGATGGGAATAGACCGGCGTGTTATAAAGTATCCATTGCGGCAAACTCAAATTTGATCTCTTTCCATACCTCACAAGCAGAAAATAGCTCAGGACTCCATTTGGCAGCCTTCCGGATAATTTCATTCCCCTCACGAGCAAGATCACGTCCCTCATTACGGGCTTGTACACATGCTTCTAGAGCTACTCGATTAGCTACCGCACCGGGTGCATTTCCCCAAGGATGTCCTAAAGTTCCTCCCCCGAACTGTAGTACGGAATCATCCCCAAAAATCTCGGTCAGAGCAGGCATATGCCAAACGTGAATACCGCCTGAAGCCACGGGCAGAACACCTGGTAGAGAGACCCAATCTTGAGTGAAATAAATACCGCGACTTCGATCTTTTTCCACAAAATCATCGCGCAGTAAATCAACAAAGCCCAAAGTGATCTCTCTTTCCCCTTCAAGTTTACCTACTACGGTCCCGGAGTGAATATGATCTCCACCAGACATACGTAAGGCTTTCGCTAATACACGAAAGTGCATACCATGATTCTTCTGTCTATCAATAACTGCATGCATTGCGCGGTGGATGTGAAGAAGTAGACCATTATCTCGGCAATAATGAGCCAAGCTAGTATTTGCAGTGAATCCCCCGGTTATGTAGTCATGCATTACGATAGGAACTCCCAACTCTCTGGCAAATACAGCCCTTTTAATCATTTCTTCGGATGTACCCGCAGTAGCATTCAAGTAATGCCCTTTGATTTCACCTGTTTCAGCCTGTGCTTTATAAATTGCTTCGGCACAAAATAAGAAACGATCTCTCCACCGCATAAAGGGTTGGGAGTTGACGTTCTCATCATCTTTAGTAAAATCAAGTCCACCCCGAAGACATTCATAAACTGCTCTGCCGTAGTTTTTAGCGGATAACCCTAATTTTGGTTTAATAGTACATCCCAACAGGGGACGACCATACTTGTTCAATTTATCTCTCTCAACTTGGATGCCGTGAGGCGGGCCTTGGAATGTTTTAATATACGCAGGTGGGATTCGCAAATCTTCTAGACGTAGAGCACGCAGTGCTTTAAATCCAAATACATTACCCACAATGGAAGTAAACATGTTAGTAACAGAACCTTCTTCAAAAAGGTCTAATGGGTAAGCTACATAAGCAATAAATTGAGTTTCTTCTCCGGCAACGGGCTCAATGTGATAGCATCTCCCTTTGTAACGATCAAGGCTCGTAAGCCCATCGGTCCACACAGTTGTCCATGTACCAGTAGACGATTCGGCAGCTACTGCGGCCCCTGCTTCTTCCGGGGGAACTCCGGGTTGAGGAGTTACTCGAAAGGCTGCCAAAATATCCGTATCCTTGGTTTCATAGTCCGGAGTATAATAAGTTAATTTATAATCTTTAACACCAGCCTTAAATCCAACATTTGCTTTCGTCTCTGTTTGTGGTGACATAAATCCCTCCCTACAGCTCATGAATTAGTAATTCTCAAACTAACAAGGTCTACTCGACATGAATTAGGCGTTAATCAAACTTTTCACAGGAATCTTTCATACCATTCTAAACTAATAAATATTTGGAGGAATATTTCGTCATTTTCTCGTAATATTATCAACGAATCAAAATACTTGATTCTTCACTATAGTATTTGATTTTCCAAATTCATTATAGACTCTTTCATATATATGGTGCAACCTAAATTTTATTTTTGACTTTTTGGAATCGAAATCCCTAACTAAATACAAATAGAATCTAAATACTAAGAAATTCCCTCTTGACCGTACTCTATGTTGTCGATGTAAATGCTAAATATAAAAATATTTGGACTTTTTTTATCTATAAAAGAAAAAAAAAAACGAAAAAAGAGGAGAGACGTAAATCAATATGCCGAAATAAGAGGAGCCTATGAGATAGACATACTGAATCCTAAATAGAGTTCAGGTTCAAATTCCATAGATAATATATATGGGCTTGTCTATAATAATAGCTAAAGGAAAGATTTTCTCAAGATTATTCTTCCGCTCCTTGAGATTTTGAGAATGGGTTGATTGAATTTGAAAATTCACTACTTGAATAAAAAAGTAAACAATTGAAATCTTAGATCAAAACACTAAGTCTGGTTGGTATGAATGAAATCCGTGAGAACTCCCAGTTCTTAGTGCAGTAACCGCTCAACTTGCTAGGGGACATTTCTTTTTCCCAGTTAATTGAAATTCGATAATTTTCGGAAAAATTTGGAGATTTTTTAGTTTCGTTAGTATTATGAGACTCAATCCTACTACTTCTGGTTCTGGGGTTTCGATGCTTGAAAAAAACAAGCCAGGGCGTATCGGCCAAATCATTGGTCCGGTCCTAGATGTAGCTTTTCCGCCGGGCAAGATGCCTAATATTTATAACGCTCTGGTAGTTAAAGGTCGAGATAATCTTGGGCAACCAATTAATGTGACTTGTGAAGTACAGCAATTATTAGGAAACAATCGAGTTAGGGCTGTCGCCATGAGTGCTACAGACGGTCTAATGAGAGGAATGGAAGTGATTGATACGGGCAGTCCTCTAAGTGTTCCGGTCGGTGGAGCGACTCTCGGACGAATTTTCAATGTGCTTGGAGAGCCAATTGATAATTTGGGTCCTGTAGATACTCGCACAACATCGCCTATTCATAGATCTGCGCCTGCCTTTATCGATTTAGATACAAAATTATCTATTTTTGAAACCGGAATTAAAGTAGTCGATCTTTTAGCCCCTTATCGCCGTGGAGGAAAAATCGGACTATTTGGAGGAGCTGGGGTGGGGAAGACAGTACTTATTATGGAATTGATTAATAATATTGCCAAAGCTCACGGCGGTGTATCTGTATTTGGCGGAGTAGGTGAACGTACTCGTGAAGGAAATGATCTTTACAAGGAAATGAAAGACTCTGGAGTCATTAATGAACAAAAGTTTGCAGAATCAAAAGTGGCTTTAGTTTATGGTCAGATGAATGAACCGCCGGGAGCTCGTATGAGAGTTGGTTTGACTGCGCTAACTATGGCCGAATATTTTCGAGATGTTAATAAACAAGACGTACTTCTCTTTATCGACAATATCTTTCGGTTTGTCCAAGCAGGATCTGAAGTATCCGCCTTGTTGGGTAGAATGCCTTCGGCTGTAGGGTATCAACCTACCCTTAGTACTGAAATGGGTTCTTTACAAGAACGAATTACTTCTACTAAAAAGGGGTCTATAACGTCTATTCAAGCAGTTTATGTACCTGCAGACGATTTGACCGACCCTGCTCCTGCTACCACATTTGCACATTTAGATGCGACTACCGTACTATCAAGAGGATTAGCTGCCAAAGGTATATATCCCGCAGTAGATCCTTTAGATTCAACGTCAACTATGCTACAACCCCGGATCGTTAGTGACGAACATTATCAAACGGCGCAAAGTGTTAAGCAAACTTTACAACGTTACAAAGAACTTCAGGACATTATAACTATCCTTGGGTTGGACGAATTATCCGAAGAGGATCGTTTAACCGTAGCAAGAGCGCGAAAAATTGAGCGTTTCTTATCCCAACCCTTTTTTGTGGCCGAAGTATTCACCGGTTCTACGGGAAAATATGTTGGTCTAGTAGAAACAATTCAAGGCTTTGAATTAATTCTTTCCGGAAAATTAGATGTTCTTCCTGAACAGGCCTTTTATATGGTAGGTAACATCGATGAAGCTACGGCGAAGGCTATGAACTTAGAAATGGAGAGCAATTTGAATAAATGACCTTAAATCTTTGTGTACTGACCCCTAATCGGATTATTTGGGATTCGGAAGTGAAAGAAATTATTTTATCTACTGATAGTGGACAAATTGGTGTATTACCAAATCACGCCCCTATTGCCACAGCTGTCGATATAGGTATTTTGAGAATACGCCTTAATGACCAATGGGTAACGGTGGCTCTGATGGGCGGTTTTGCTAGAATAGGGAATAATGAGATCACTGTTTTAGTCAATGAGGCGGAGAAGAGTCGTGACATTGATCCACAAGAAGCTCAGCAAACTCTTGAAATCGCTAAAGCTAATTTGAGCAAAGCTGAAGGAAAGAGACAAACAATTGAGGCAAATCTAGCTCTCCGCCGGGCTAGGACACGAGTCGAGGCTATCAATGAGATTTCCTAAATGTGGCTTCGAATAATCAAAAAGGTTCGATTTAGAAAAGGCTATTTTGCTTGTTTTGTTTGATTTTTTCAATTCAATACAATCAAATCTAATCAAGCGGAATCGGATTTGGATGGAACAAAAAAAAGGGGGGATAAAATCACCCCTTTGATTGAGCCAATTGCTAATCAATTTCTACCTCTTAGTATTGACCAAATAGTGCAAATTACAATATCCGGCGTGAATATTGATATTGATTCGATAAGGGCCTATTTGATCTACTCGTCCCGCATAATCTTTTCACTATCCAAGTCAAAATCAGACGAATAGAGTTTTCTTTGTTGATAACATATACTCACTTAGATAGATACTTAAATCTATACTAAGTGAGTATCGAATCGATATTCATACAAAAAAATTCCAATATTTTCTTATAAGAAGATATCTTTATCAATAATAATAACATGGACAAATAGGAAATCGAGATAGACATTCTATGACCATTCTAAGCTTTCCCTCTCTTTTGGTGCCTTTAGTAGGGCTAGTATTTCCGGCAATCGCAATAGCTTCTTTATCTCTTCATGTTCAAAAAAATAAGATTGTTTAGAACCGATCGGATACAATATCCGTCATTTTGTTTTTCGACTTGTATCCTAACATAGGTATTTATTTTTTGAATGGAATATAAGCGGCTTCCGCCGAAAAAGTCTTATGGCTGAAGAAAGACGATATATGGGGAAATGGAGTATGTGGATATATTGAATGGGGTCGTAGGAAGGATATGTTCTTAGTTTAGATCTAATCAATTTAATGAATTACTCTTTAATGAATTACTCCTAAAGGTTCACATCAAACTAGTGCGAGTTGATGAGAGTTCCTTCGGAAACAAAAAGACTAAAGTCAACTTCATTTGGGGTATTCTATCAATTCCAAAAAATGCAAGCGGGTCAAGTATGAGTTGTCGATCAGAACATATATGGATAGAACCTATAACGGGGTCTCGAAAAACAAGTAATTTCTTCTGGACTCTTAGCCTTTTTTTAGGTTCATTAGGATTCTTGTTGGTTGGAACTTCCAGTTATCTTGGTAGAACTTGGATATCTTTATTTCCGTCTCAGCAAATCGTTTTTTTTCCACAGGGGATTGTGATGGCTTTCTATGGGATTGCGGGTCTTTTTATTAGTTGCTATTTGTGGTGCACAATTTCTTGGAATGTAGGGAGTGGTTATGATCGATTCGATCGAAAAGAAGGAATCGTGTGTATCTTTCGTTGGGGATTTCCCGGAAAAAATCGTCGTATCTTCCTCCGATTCCTTATAAAGGATATTCAGTCCATCCGAATAGAAGTTAAAGAGGGTCTTTCTGCTCGTCGTGTCCTTTCTATGGATATCAGAGGACAGGGAGCGCTTCCATTGACCCGTACTGATGAGAATTTGACTCCGTGGGAAATTGAACAAAAAGCTGCTGAATTAGCCTATTTCTTGCGTGTACCCATTGAAGTATTTTGAGAAATGGGAGAAAATTGATTAGCAGGAGGGGAAAACTCAAGAATTTTCTTTTTCGATAAATATTTCTATAATATAAGTTAACTGAGCTTTCTTCCGAACCTTCAGTTGAGCTAAAGGAGGTTTCTATGAGCCAAGGATAAAATAAAACTCTTTTGATTTTGGGGTCTTTTCTATGGATATAAATCTACACAACTCAAAAAAAAAATAATAACAAGAAGTAACAAATTGAAATAATGGATTCATCTCACAATCAACCATTTGGAAATCAAAAACTTTCGCCCCCTTGTTTCTATCTTTTCGATTTTAAGTCCAATATATCTCAAGAAAAATAGAGAAATACAGACTTGTTAGAATTGACACTTTAGATTCAGATAGATCATATCCTCTCAAATGGTTTTTTCAATCGACACGCCTTAATTTCTCTCTTTTTGTGCTCCTTAATGCCCAAACAATTGAATCCCTTATAGGGATTACGGATAACTAGACAATTTATGTCTTGGGTTGCAGCTCATTTTTGATCATGACAATAATATTCTTCAGAAACTTTCCTCCATTTTCTTCGATTCCTGACTTCGCATAGTCAGCGAAATTTTGTCGAAATATTCGATATTTTGATAGAATAATAGAAGGGGAGTTCTTTCGTCTCAAAATCGGAATAATATGCATTCCTTAAAGTAGTTCTTTCGGGCATTCAACGAAAGCAGATACTTTTGCTGAATTGAGTTGAGATATTGGAAAACAATATTTTTGATTATTTATTCATTAGAAAAAAGCGGATGCTTAGTCAATTTCTAGCCTCTTTCTAGATTCAAGAACTAAGTCCGAAATCAAAACGAAAAAGAGTGAATAAATTCCGAGGTTCGATACCTTAGAATAGAACTCGTGCCTAAGAGAACTATTAGATGATATAGAGTTGACGAATGAAATGTTTTCATTAACAAGTCAGAGGTGAAAAAATGACAAAAAAGAAAGCATTCCCCCCTCGTTTATATTTTGCATGTATAGTCTTTTTACCTCAGTGTATCTCTCTCTTATTTACGAAAAGTCTGGAATCTTGGGTTACTAATTGGTGGAATACTGGCCAATCCGAAAATTTTTTGAATGATATTCAAGAAAAGAGTATGATAGAAAAATTCATCGAATTAGAAGAACTTCTCCTGTTCGACGAAATCATCAAGGAATACTCAGAGACACAGAGACAAAACCTTCGTATAGGAATCCACACCGCAATAATCCAATTAAGCAAGATCCAGAACGAGGAGCGTATCCATACGATTTTGCACTTATCGACAAATATAATCTCTTTCGTTATTCTAATTGCTTATTCTATTTTGGGTAAGAAAGAACTTGTTATTATTAACTCTTGGGCTCAGGAATTCTTATATAACTTAAATGACACAACAAAAGCTCTTTCTATTCTTTTTTTAGTCGATTTATGTCTCGGATTTCATTCAACCCGTGGTTGGGAACTAATAATTAGCTCTGTCTACAAAGATTTTGGGTTTGTTCCGAATGATCAAATTCTATCTTGTCTTCTTTGGATTCTTCCAGTCATTCTAGATAGCATTTTTAAATATTGGGTTTTCTACTATTTAAACCGTGTCTCGCCGTCCCTTGTAGTGATTTATCATGCAATAAGTGACAAATGATCTATGGACATGAAATGAATCTAATTAGAATCTTTCTGACTTTTTAGTTGTAGATAAGCAAAGCAGTGAAAATTTTACTTACTTTTTAGATTTCTCCCCATCCGGGCCTATAATATTATTCCAGTAAATAGCAGAATCGTGGATAGGAAACTATATTAGTGACCTACTCAATTTATTGTAGAAATTTTCGCTATCAATGGACCATGCAAACTAGAAAGACTTTTTCTTGGATAAAGGAACGGATTACTCGATCCATTTCCGTATCGCTCATGATCTATATCCTAAGCCAGACATCTATTTCAAGTGCATATCCCATTTTTGCACAGCAGGGTTTTGAAAATCCACGAGAAGCGACCGGGCGTATTGTTTGCGCCAATTGCCATTTAGCTAATAAGCCCGTGGATATTGAGGTTCCACAAGCGGTACTTCCCGATACTGTATTTGAGGCAGTTGTTCGAATTCCTTATGATATGCAATTGAAACAAGTTCTTGCGAATGGGAAAAGGGGGGCTTTGAATGTCGGGGCTGTTCTTATTTTACCGGAAGGCTTTGAATTAGCCCCTCCCAATCGTATTTCCCCTGAGATGAAAGAAAAAATAGGCAATCTGTCTTTTCAGAGCTATCGCCCCAATCAAAAAAATATTCTTGTGATAGGCCCTGTTCCTGGTCAGAAATATAGTGAAATCACCTTTCCTATTCTTTCGCCAGACCCCGCTACTAAGAAAGATGTTCACTTCTTAAAATATCCTATATATGTAGGCGGAAACAGGGGAAGAGGTCAGATTTATCCCGACGGTAGCAAGAGTAACAATACAGTTTATAATGCTACAGCAGCAGGTATAGTAAGCAAAATCATACGAAAAGAAAAGGGGGGATACGAAATAAGCATAGCGGATGCATCAGATGGACGTCTAGTGGTTGATCTTATCCCACCAGGGCCAGAACTTCTCGTTTCAGAAGGAGAGTCTATCAAATTTGATCAACCATTGACGAGTAACCCTAATGTGGGCGGATTTGGTCAAGGAGATGCAGAAATAGTACTTCAAGATTCAGTCCGTGTCCAAGCTCTTTTGCTCTTCTTGGCATCTGTTATTTTGGCACAAATTTTTTTAGTTCTTAAAAAGAAACAATTCGAGAAGGTTCAATTGTCCGAAATGAATTTCTAGATTCATGGATTTATCGACATCAAGTTCGTAAAAAGAACCAAACTCTTTTTCTCGATTGATAAAAAAGGAAATTCTCAAATTTGCTTGTTTATACTTTTTCTATAAGATGACAGTAATTCCTTCGACTGCATTCCTAGTCATAGTATGTAGCTTGTGAAGAAGACTATTTGACTTGACCCCGTCTTTCTTTGTTTTTTATCTAACTCGGGGTGGTGTGACTATCTTACTATTTCTCAGATTTTAATGTCATACAATGCATCAATATCAATAGTTTTGTTGAGTAATACAATTCGTCTATATACTAGACATAACGAATATAAGTAAGCGGGAAATTGAAGGGAAAATGAGGGGAACAAATAATTCTAGTAGGGATTCTTCGTCTTCCTAGTCCTCGACACAAGAAAAGGAATTTTCGAAAGCCCTTTCTTGTGTCGAAATAATAATGAGTTTGGGTTCTGTTCGTCAACGATTCCTAGTCTTAGTTTAGATTTTTTCTAGATGGATTAGAACTAATTTTTAGATTTCTATTTATTCCGTCTCTACTTATTCTAGAATATAGAATAATCTAAGTGGTGGACAAAGACAAAAAGAGGGGTCGATTTGGTGCGTAAATAGAACTTCTTCAATGAACTTGGAAAAAATGAATTTTGATGAGAGACTAAACCAAATAGAATAAAGGTTTAGTAGTTAAAAAAAGAGTTTGATTTGAATAGTACAGTCAGTAAATTTCACTTTCTTTCTCATTTAGTTCAGTTTGAGTTTAGGTTTATTCTCTAAAATGAAATTTCATCAATAAGAATGAAATATAAATAAGAGGAGGGAGTCTTTATGTCACGTTACCGAGGACCTTGTTTCAAAAAAATCCGCCGCCTGGGGGCGTTACCGGGACTAACTAATAGAAATCCCGATGATCTTAGAAAGAAAAAGAAATCGAGTTCTGGGAAAACATCCCAATATCGTAGTCGACTAGAAGAAAAACAAAAATTGCGTTTTCATTATGGTCTTACAGAACGACAATTGCTTAAATACGTTCGTATCGCCGCAAGGGCCAAAGGTCCAACAGGTCAGGTTTTACTACAATTACTTGAAATGCGCTTGGATAACATTCTTTTTCGATTGGGTATGGCTCCCACTATTCCAGGAGCTCGCCAATTAGTTAACCATAGACATATTTTAGTAAACGGTCGTCTAGTAGATATACCAAGTTATCGCTGCAAACCCCGAGATACTATTACGGCAAAGGATAAACAAACATCTAAAGCTTTGATTCAAAATTCTCTCGATTCATTGCCTCAGAAGAAATTGAAAGTGCCACCCCATTTAACTCTGAAACGAGGGCAATATAAAGGATTAGTCAACAAAATAATAGATAGTCGACGGGTCGGTTTGGAAATAAATGAATTGCGAGTCGTAGAATATTATTCTCGTCAGACTTAAACCTAACGAAAAGAAAAGAAAGATTAGAATAAGGTAAGGTGCGGACAACTTTGCCCACTTTCGGGGAAGTACATTAACCTAAGGGTAAAATAAGGCTTTGATCCGTATTTTTCTCCCATTATAGACGCGAGGGAGAGTTGCATTCCTTATCTCCTCTTTTCTTTCCAATCTTTTACGTGCCACAGCCATTAGGAATAGATAATCTATCTCAAAGAAAGGTTTAATTGTATGGAATAATGGTATCGAGTCTTATTTGATCTATTGCGGTTAGTAAGATCAATGAGTTGGGGGAAGGTATGGAAAGAGAGGGATTCGAACCCTCGGTAAACAAAAGCCTACATAGCAGTTCCAATGCTACGCCTTAAACCACTCGGCCATCTCTCCTACATACTGATTATGACCCCAAAACCGAGTGAATTGCGAGTCATTCCTATTCATTATTGGGTAGGTACGACTAATCAACGCAAACTATAAAAACTATGAAAAAGCGAAAATTCTTTTCTTTCGAAAACTGTGCAAAACAATTCTATTCATGTTTGCAAAAACAATGTTCTCTTCTTTTTAGAGATTTTTACCCGATTCAATCCATAAATTAGATAAATCAAAAAATGAGATAAATCAAAAAATGAGAAACTCGAACGAATCGACTGATTGAGGGATCTAGATTTTCTACACTATGATTAATGGATATCTGTAGATCATGATTTTAGTTAGACTACGATTTCATAAAGAATTCCCAAACTCCTTTCCAGTCCAGTTTTCGAGGTATCAACAACAAAGACTTATCCTAATTCATAAACCATAACCACATTTTCTATTTCATTGTATAGTGGAGACCCTCAATGTACACAACACAAATGAAAATCGGGGGTTATTCGCTTCTCATCATAGAATGATTCTAATGATTTGATCCTTTTTGCGTCTTTGGCTCATAATTCACGCAAAATGTCTCGGGTTCTTCTAATCTCTAACTTCAATGAAATCGGAAGAGTTTCCTTCGTTGAGATACTATTTCATTAGACTGAAATCGAATTAGGTTCCAATATTTCGTTCTTAGCTCTTATCAATTACTGTTAAAAAGGAAGAATTTTCATATTGAATAGTGGAATAGAAAGCCCCTATCTTTTTTGAATTTCTCTCTTTTTATGGTAGTTTGTACTCTCCAATTCTTTTCCTTGTGGTATCTTTTTTCCACGAGAGAGGGAATGATTAAAATTATAGAATGGATTCCTACCTATGCCTAGATCGCGGATCACTGGAAATTTTATTGACAAGACCTTTTCAATTGTAGCCAATATCTTATTACGAATAATTCCGACAACTTCGGGAGAAAAAGAGGCATTTAGCTATTACAGAGATGGTGCGATTTGATTCTTTTTTTTTATTATTAGAAGTCCGATTGACTCTAAGATGGATGAATAATTAGTTGATATTATCAAAGAAATACGTGTATATGTTCTATTATCTAGTTAGATTCTTCGTAGTCTGACGAGAAAGACATACATTTGGGATCGGAATTCAAAGAAAAAGAAATCTACGCTTATTGACGGTAAAGTTTGGAAATAGAACAACTCCTTCTGTTGTGTATCCTCAATTAATGCAGCCTCAGATGCTATCTTTCAATTGTTGATTCTAGTATTGAGCGAAGGTTTATACCTATAGGTTCGTTATTACAGGTCAATCCTACTCTAATCGTCCCAATAGGCAGCATAGGGGAAGAAGCACTACACCTAGGAATCCATAACAAAAAACTTTGTTATAAATTCTCCCTTTCCTTAGTGGGCTCGGGACTAAGAAGAATGGTTGGGACAACAAACATCCATCGTGTTTGTATTTTGGATACCTGTATAACCATCGAAGGCTCTTGAAGTGACTAATTCCTGGAAATTAGAGGGCGCTGAGAACAAAGAAATTGTTGGAGTTATCATTTCTCTCGAATACCTATACCTTTGATGTTAAGAAAAGATCTCTTGCAGGAAGGTTGGCTAGAAATTTCGTGTAAAAATACCAGCCCTGCTCAGTTCATAATTAGACTATTTTCCTATTTTTAGATTCCCGATTTTCATTATGCACATAAGAGAGGAGCCGTATGAGATGAAAATCTCATGTACGGTTCTGGAACGGAGATTCTTTGAATTGAATGACGACCGTAACGGATGTCAGCTCAATCCGAAGGCAATTATGCGGAAGCTTTACAAAATTATTATGAGGCTATGCGACTAGAAATTGATCCCTATGATCGAAGTTATATACTGTATAACATAGGCCTTATACATACAAGGAATGGAGAACATACGAAAGCTTTGGAATATTATTTTCGAGCGCTAGAACGAAACCCATTCTTACCCCAAGCTTTTAATAATATGGCCGTGATCTGTCATTACGTGCGACTATCTCCACTATAGAAAGAAAGGGGGAAAGAAAGATCAAATCCTCTAGGAAAAATGAGAAAAAATAGGCTTTCTACATATGCATCGTCTAAAAAAACGATTTTTATCAGCTGTAGAAAAGAAAGAAACTTCTTAGAAGTCGAAATAGGAAGAAAGAGAGCTGCCTAGCTGGTTTATTCTATGGATAAAGGATCTAATTGATAAAGGAAGCGCCGTAAAGATCAATTAGCGTGGTTTTGTACAGATACAATAATAACTGCTTACTTATCATAATGTGCAATAAATGTTAGGAATTCACTTCTGTAATAAAGTCGGCCTACTAAGGTATTGAGCAGCGGTGTAGAATCAGATCCCAAAGATAGTACGTCTTTCCTTGAAAGACTTTTTCAAAAATTCTATAGAAATTTGAATATGAGATGAAACGGAGATAGTTACCTTTCAAAAATTCTAACGATAGTGGAAATGCCTCTCTTTTATTCTTAGGAGGGTAGGATAAAAGATAAAACTAAAACGGATTATTAAGCCAAATTCAAGATTTCAGTTTGAAACTCATGTCATTAGCTTTTTTTTGGTTAACCCGATAAATGGGATAGATCTACGCGAAATCTTAATGAATTCCATGGGGTCGATTCAAATCGGATACCAAAAGAGTTGACTGCCGAGCCGTATGAGATAGGAAACTCTCAAGTACGGTTCGAAGGGAAGGACTTAACCCACCTATTCTGACCGGGGAGAACAGGCCATTCGACAGGGAGATTCTGAAATTGCGGAGGCTTGGTTCGATCAAGCGGCTGACTATTGGAAACAGGCTATAGCACTGACTCCCGGGAATTATAGTCAAGCATATAATTGGGTAAAGCTGAAGAAGCCTTTCGAATAAAAGATAACGTCGTGTATTTCTTTATTCGATACATTAGTGAATCTCTTTTTTTTTTTTTTAGAAGGAATTTGGTATAAGTAATTGGCAGAATATCTCTTAGTAATGGATAATGGCTCGTCGCGTCATTTGCAAGAAAAAACAATGAACATTCATGTATTTTCAAACTTCGAAGAAATTGAATTCAGTGGGATAGTTCATTCACATTTTTCGACCAAGAACGCTTGCGAAAACTTTTGGATCGACGAATTTCATTTGGCGTATCCTACTCTGTATCATTAACTCTTTCTTTTATTATGACCCCCGGAGGGAAAATGGAAACGAACCTCCATTTTTGAGAATTGGCTGACGAATAGATCAAAGAATATGTAGAAAAATAGATCACCAAAGAGGAAAAACGATACGTCCTCGATCTAGAATAGATGAGAAATTGTCGCTTCCTTTATCCAAATCCTGGTGAAGATCTTGTCCATCCTGCCAAGCGCCGGGTGCAGCAGGGTCCAGACCCATTGGTGATTAGGCTATACCCAATAAGAATGGGGCACTTTATCTACTCAGGATTCTAAAGGAGAGACGATCCTTCCACAACGTCTTTAGAAGCTAGATTTCTACGCCTTCAAACTAGGGCTTACAATGGATGCACTTTCCCAATCTTGTTCGAGCTGCTAATCTCAGAATTCGCCGAAGTCGATTCAGCTGGTCGCCCATTTATGGAATACGTTCAGTCCTTCCTTACCCAAGTGGCCCCGCGAATCGAGTTGAGTCTTCGGAAGTATCGCAATAGAGGGAATGACGAATCTTTGCGCTGTGCGCACTGTTCTATTTACAAATCTGTCTTTCAAACTGAACAAGAGATTGAAATTTTTGCTTCCACTTTCGGAAGGACTTTTAGAAGACCCTACTGTCTTTTCTAAGGGTTCTAAGCTCTTTCGAAGAAGAAGCAGATTCAGTTTCGACGAAGATTCCTTTTCGTCGAAGGTCAAAAATTCTTTGCCTTATCTTGCTTAAGTCCAAAAACTTCTTAGCTGAGGGTGAACTTGTTCTATATTTAGATAGAACAAGTTCAAACTCAAGTATGCCGGCTAATCATTAGGCTTCAACCGAGTTATTCTATTCCACTTCATGAAAATTTCATGTTATTCCGTAACCGTAAATAGACTATAAATTCCATCATTGCTAGCTCATCTATCGAATTCGATTAAGCCAATAATGTAATGGGATTTGTCGAGAAATGGGAAATGAAATCAAAATGCTCCGGGATAAAAATGAGGGAATGTTTACAATACCTGGGTTTAATCAGATACAATTTGAAGGATTTTGCAGGTTCATTGATCAGGGTTTGAGAGAAGAACTTTCTAACTTTCCAAAAATTGAAGATCCCGATCAAAAAATGGAATTTCAATTATTTATGGAAACATATCAATTGGTAGAACCGTTGATAAACGAACGAGATGCTGTGTATGAATCACTTACATATTCTTCTGAATTCTATGTATCCGCGGGACTCATTTCGAAAATCCGTAGGGGTATGCAAAAACAAAAAATTTCTATTGGAAACATTCCTCTAATGAATTCTCTGGGAACTTCTATAGTAAATGGAATATATAGAATTGTGATCAATCAAATATTGCAAAGTCCCGGTATTTATTTCCGTTCAAAGTTGAACCATAACGGAATTTCGTCCTATACCGGCACCATAATATCAGATTGGGGAGGAAGATCAGAATTAGAAATTGATCGAAAAGCAAGAATATGGGCTCGTGTGAGTAGGAAACAAAAAATATCTATTCTAGTTCTATCATCAGCTATGGGTTCGAGTCTAAGAGAAATTCTAGAGAATGTTTGCTATCCTGAAATCTTTTTATCTTTTCTGAATGATAATGATAATGAGAAAAATAAAATCGGGTCAAAAGAAAATGCTATTTTGGAGTTTTACCAACAATTTACTGGTGTCGGCGGGGATCCCATACTTTCTGAATCCTTATATAAAGAATTACAAAAAAAATTCTTTCAACAAAGATGTGAATTAGGAAGGATTGGTCGACAAAATATGAATCGTAGATTGAACCTTGATATACCCCAGAAGAATACATTTTTGTTACCGCGAGATATATTGGCAGCCGTGGATGGTTTGATTGGACTGAAATTTGGAATGGGTAGACTTGACGATATGAATCATTTGAAAAATAAACGTATTCGTTCTGTAGCAGATCTTTTACAAGATCAGTTTGGACTGGCCCTGGTTCGGTTAGAAAATGTGGTTCGGTCAACTATATGTGGAGCACTTAGGCATAAATTGAGACCAAGGCCTCAGAATTTGGTAACTTCACCTCTAGTAACAACTACTTATGACTCTTTCTTCGGTTTACACCCATTATCTCAAGTTTTGGATCAAACTAATCCATTGACACCAATAGTTCATGGGAGAAAATTGAGTTATTTGGGCCCCGGGGGATTGACTGGGCGAACGGCTAATTTTCGAATCCGCGATATTCATCCTAGTCACTATGGTCGTATTTGCCCAATTGACACATCTGAGGGAATAAATGTTGGACTTATTGGATCGTTAGCAATTCATGCGAGAATTGGTCGTTGGGGATCTCTAGAAAGTCCATTTTATGAAATTTCTAAGAGATCCAAGGGGGCGCGGATGCTTTATTTATCACCAGGTCAGGATGAATATTATAGGGTAGCGTCAGGCAATTCTTTGGCCCTGAATCAGGGTATTCAGGAAGAACAGGTTGTTCCAGCCCGATACTGTCAAGAATTCCTGACTATTGCATGGGAAGAGGTTCATCTTCGAAGTATTTTTTCCTTCCAATATTTTTCTATTGGCGCTTCCCTGATTCCTTTTATTGAGCATAATGACGCCAATCGGGCTTTAATGAGTTCTAATATGCAACGTCAAGCAGTTCCGCTCTCTCGGTCCGAGAAGTGCATTGTTGGAACTGGATTGGAAGGCCAAGTAGCTCTAGATTCAGGGGCTCTTGCTCTAGCCCAACACGAGGGAAAGATCATTTATACCGATACTGACAAGATTTCTTTCTGGGGGAATGGTGAGACTCTAAGCCTTCCATTAGTTATGTATCAACGTTCCAACAAAAATACCTGTATCCATCAAAAACCCCAGGTTCAGCGGGGGAAATGCATTAAAAAGGGACAAATTTTAGCGTCGGGCACTGCAACAGTTGGTGGCGAACTTGCTTTGGGGAAAAACGTATTAGTAGCTTATATGCCATGGGAGGGTTACAATTTTGAAGATGCAGTACTCATTAGCGAGCGCTTGGTATATGAAGATATTTATACCTCTTTTCACATCCGTAAATATGAAATTCAGACTTATGTGACAAGCGAAGGCCCTGAAAGGGTCACTAATGAAATACCGCATTTAGAAGCCTATTTACTCCGAAATTTAGACAAAAATGGAATTGTAATGCTTGGCTCTTGGGTGGAGGAAGGTGATATTTTAGTAGGTAAATTAACGCCCCAAATGGTGAATGAATCGGCGTATGCTCCGGAAGATAGATTGTTACGAGCCATACTTGGCATTGAGGTATCTACTTCAAAAGAAACTTGTCTAAAACTCCCTATAGGTGGTAGGGGTCGAGTTCTTGATGTGAGATGGATCCAGAAAAGGGTGGGTGCTAGTTATAATCCAGAAACGATTCGTGTATATATTTCACAGAAACGTGAAATCAAAGTAGGTGATAAAGTAGCTGGACGACATGGAAATAAGGGTATCATTTCTAAAATTTTGCCTAGACAAGATATGCCGTATTTACAAGATGGCAGACCGGTTGATATGGTCTTCAACCCATTAGGAGTCCCGTCCCGAATGAATGTAGGACAAATATTTGAATCTTTACTCGGGTTAGCAGGGGGTTTGCTAGACAGACATTATCGAATAGGGCCATTTGATGAGAGATATGAGCAAGAAGCTTCGAGAAAACTAGTGTTTTCTGAATTATATTCAGCCGGTAAGCAAACATCGAATCCATGGGTATTTGAACCCGAGTATCCGGGAAAAAGCAAAATTTTTGATGGAAGAACGGGGGATCCTTTTGAACAACCTGTTATAATAGGAAAGCCTTATATCTTGAAATTAATTCATCAGGTTGATGATAAAATCCATGGGCGTTCCAGTGGGCATTATGCACTTGTTACACAACAACCCCTTAGAGGCCGGGCCAAGCAAGGAGGACAACGGGTCGGAGAAATGGAGGTTTGGGCTCTAGAGGGATTTGGTGTTGCTCATATTTTACAAGAGATGCTTACTTATAAATCTGATCATATTAAAGCTCGCCAAGAAGTACTTGGTACTACGATCGTTGGGGGAACAATACTGAATCCTGAAGATGCTCCAGAATCTTTTCGATTGCTCGTTCGAGAACTACGATCTTTGGCTTTGGAACTGAATCATTTTCTTGTATCTGAGAAGAATTTCCAGATTAATAGGAAGGAAGCTTAATCGGAATGAATCAAAATTTTTCTTATATGATCGATCGATATAAACATCAACAACTCCGAATTGGATTAGTTTCGCCTCAACAAATAAGTAGTTGGGCCACGAAAATGCTGCCTAATGGCGAGCTAGTTGGCGAGGTGACAAAAGCCTCTACTTTTCATTATAAAACTAAGAAAGCAGAAAAAGATGGATTATTTTGTGAAAGAATTTTTGGGCCTATTAAAAGCGGACTTTGTGCTTGTGGAAATTATCGAGAAATCGGCGATGAAAAAGAAGACCCGCAATTTTGTGAAGAATGTGGAGTCGAATTTGTTGATTCTCGGGTACGACGATATCAAATGGGCTACATTAAACTCGTGTGCCCGGTAACCCATGTATGGTATTTGAAACGTCTTCCTAGTTATATTGCAAATCTTTTAGATAAAGCTCTTAAAGAATTAGAAGGGCTAGTATACTGCGATGTGTGATTTGATCGAAATTCTTATTTTACAGATTCTGAATAAGAAAAGAAACTGTCATCCCATTCAATCCAATCGGGATGCCCTGTTCCTGACATCTTGCTTGGGAAGAGTAAGATGAAGCTCAGAGTTAGGGGGTATTTAATACTCCCAACTAAAAGGGAGAATTGATCTATGGTCGATTTCCTAATAAATAGGAATTTCTCGTTCTACCTCGTAAACAAAGATTTTTTCTTTTGTGGAATTAACCAATTGCTTTCTTTTCGAAAGAAATTCTGTTCAAGGAAGCAACTAGTAAATCTGTCATGGTTACGAAAGTCTATCTATCGCATATAGACTTTAAGGACATCGTGGCCTAATCGTCGAGGTGAAGTCGGGGCCTAAAAGATTGACTGGAATAGTCCATAGACAAGTAAATCCCTTATGAATCCTAAGGTACTCCTTAATTAGTAATATTCAGAATTACCGGATTCATCATTCAAGGGGAAGTAGACTACTCAAGAATTTCACATTGAATTTATGTCAAAATTGAATGAAAGAATTCTGAAAAGATAAATAATAAGGAAGATGGAATCAATGAAATTTTGCTTCGTCTTTGCTAGAAACTTGAGTAACGAGTAGATCTTTTTGGGGGTTTCTATAATTTATTTGCAAGCGAGAACTCCCTTTGTCTTCTTTAGTTAGTGTACCTACTTGAGCCGGATGAAAGGAAACTTTCACGTCCGATTTTTCGGGGGGGAAGATCATATCGGATCCTATCCCAATTTTTCTTTTGCTAGGCCCATCGCTAAAAAACCCACTTTCTTACGATTACGAGGTTCATTCGAATATGAAATCGAATCTTGGAAATATAGTATCCCACTCTTTTTTAATACCCAAGGCTTCGATACATTTCGAAATCGAGAGATCTCCACTGGAGCGGCTTCTATCCGAGAACAATTAGCTGATCTAGATTTACGAAAAATTAGAAATTCTTCATTGTTAGAATGGAAAGAATTGGCGAAAGAAGGTCCCACAGGGAATGAATGGGCAGATCAAAAGGTTAGAAGAAGAAAAGATTTTTTGGTTAGACGCATGGGATTGGCTAAGCATTTTATTCAAACAAATATAGAACCAGAATGGATGGTTTTGTGTCTATTACCAGTTCTTCCTCCTGAGTTGAGACCGATCATTGAGATAGATGGGGGTAAATTAATGAGCTCGGATATTAATGAACTCTATAGACGAGTTATTTTGCGGAACAATACTCTTATAGATCTATTAACAACAAGTGGATTTACGCCCAGAGAATTAATAATGTGTCAGGAGAAATTGGTCCAAGAAGCCGTGGATACACTTCTTGATAATGGAGTCCGCGGACAACCAACGAGGGACGGGCATAATAAAGTTTACAAGTCGTTTTCAGACCTAATTGCAGGCAAAGAGGGAAGATTTCGCGAGACTCTGCTTGGTAAACGGGTCGATTATTCAGGTCGTTCAGTCATTGTCGTGGGCCCTTCACTTTCATTACATCGATGTGGATTGCCCCGCGAAATAGCAATAGAGCTTTTCCAGACATTTGTAATTCGTGGACTAATTAGAGAACATCTTGCTTCGAGCATAGGAATTGCTAAGAGGAAAATTCGGGAAAAAGAACCGATTGTATGGGAAATACTTCGCGAAGTTATGCAGGGGCATCCTGTATTGCTGAATAGAGCACCTACTCTGCATAGATTAGGCATACAGGCATTCCAGCCCATTTTAGTTGAAGGACGTGCTATTTGTTTACATCCATTAGTTCGTAAGGGATTCAATGCAGACTTTGACGGGGATCAAATGGCGGTTCATGTGCCTTTATCTTTGGAGGCTCAAGCAGAGGCACGTTTACTTATGTTTTCTCATATGAATCTTTTGTCTCCGGCTATTGGGGATCCCATTTCCGTACCAACTCAAGATATGCTTATTGGACTCTATGTATTAACGAGCGGGAATCAGCGGGGTATTTGTGTAAATAGGTATAATCCATGTAATCGCAGAAACTATCAAAATCCAAAAATTGACAAAAATAACTATAAGTCTACGAAAGAAAAAGAACCCTTTTTTTCTAATTCCTATGATGCAATTGGCGCTTATCGACAAAAAGGAATCAAGTTGGATAGTCCTTTGTGGCTCCGGTGGCGACTAGATCAACGTCTTATTGCTGCAAGAGAAGCTCCCATCGAAATTCACTATGAATCTTTGGGTACCTATTATGAGATTTATGGGCACTATCTAATAGTAAGAAGTATAAAAAAAGAGATTCTATATATATATATTCGAACCACTGTTGGTCATATTTCTCTTTATCGAGAACTCGAAGAAGCCATCCAGGGGTTTTGTCAGGCCTGTTCATATGATTCCTACATTAAGTAATTCTACTATTATACCGATGGAAATTCGGGTCGCTCTTGTTTAACTAGGACCCTAAATTAGTGCCGAATTTCTATGCGAATCAAGATCGAGAAAAGGGAGTTTTCCAATCACCGACTCAAATCCATTGTCAAATCCTACTCAGCAGACTAGGGAGGTACTTATGTCAGAACGGGCCAGTCTGGTCTTTCACAATAAAGTGATAGACGGAACTGCTATGAAACGGCTTATTAGTAGATTAATAGATCACTTCGGAATGGCATATACATCACATATCTTGGATCAAGTAAAGACTCTGGGTTTTCAACAAGCTACTGCTACAGCCATTTCATTAGGAATTGATGATCTTTTAACACTACCCTCTAAGAGATGGCTAGTTCAAGATGCTGAACAACAAAGTTTCATTTTTGGAAAACAGCATAATTATGGAAATGTCTATGCGGTCGAAAAATTACGCCAATCTATTGAAATATGGTATTCTACAAGTGAATATTTGCGACAAGAAATGACTCCCAATTTTAGGATGACCGACCCATTTAATCCAGTCCATATAATGTCTTTTTCGGGAGCTCGAGGAAATCCATCTCAGGTACATCAATTAGTAGGTATGAGGGGATTAATGTCGGATCCCCAAGGACAAATGATTGAGTTACCCATTCAAAGCAATTTCCGCGAAGGGCTCTCTTTAACAGAATATATTATTTCTTGCTACGGAGCCCGTAAAGGAGTTGTGGATACTGCTGTACGAACAGCAGATGCTGGATATCTCACTCGCAGACTTGTTGAAGTAGTTCAACACATTGTTGTACGTCGAACAGATTGTGGCACTGTAAGGGGTATTTCCGTGAGTCCTCGAACTCGAACTGGCATGATGCAGGAAAGGATTTTTCTCCAAACCCTAATTGGTCGTGTATTAGCAGATGATATATATATAGGTTTGCGATGCATTGCCACTCGAAATCAAGATATTGGGGTTGGACTTGTCAATCGAGTCATAACCTTTCGCGCACAATCAATATCTATTCGAACTCCTTTTACTTGTAGAAGTACATCTTGGATCTGTCGATTATGTTATGGCCGAAGTCCGACTCATGGCGACCTGGTCGAATTGGGGGAAGCTGTAGGTATTATTGCAGGTCAATCTATTGGGGAACCAGGCACTCAATTAACATTAAGAACTTTTCATACCGGGGGAGTATTCACGGGAGGTACTGCCGAACATGTGCGAGCCCCTTCGAATGGAAAAATCACATTCAATGAGGATTTAGTTCATCCGACACGTACACGTCATGGACATCCTGCTTTTATATGTTCGATAGACGTGTATGTAACTATTGAGAGTGAAGATATTATCCACAATGTGAGTATTCCGCCCAAAAGTTTTCTTTTAGTTCAAAACGATCAATATGTAGAATCAGAGCAAGTGATTGCTGAGATTCGCGCGGGAACCGCCACTTTGAGTTTGAAAGAGAAGGTTCGAAAACATATTTATTCTGAGTCAGAAGGCGAAATGCACTGGAATACTGCTGTGTATCATGCACCCGAATTGAAATATGGTAATGTGCATCTCTTACCAAAAACAAGTCATTTATGGATATTATTAGGGGAGCCCTGGAAATCCAGTCTAGTCTGCCTTTCGATCCACAAGGATCAAGATCAAATGAACGCCCATTCTCGTTCTGGCAAGCGAAGATATATTTCGAACCCCTCAGTCACTAATAATGAAATGAGACCGAAATTCTTTAGTTCGGAGTTTTCTGGGAAAAGGGGCGATGGGAGTCCCAATTATTCAGAACTTAATCGAATTAGATGTACGGGTTCTTATAATCTCAGATCTACGGCCAGTCTCGACGAGAATTCTGATTTATTGGCAAAGAGGCGAAGAAATAGGTTTCTCATCCCACTTCAATCGATTCAAGAACTCGAGAACGACCTAAGGCCCTCTTCAGCTATCTCAATTGAAATACCGAGAAATGGTATTTTCCGGAAAAATAGTATTCTTGCGTATTTCGATGATCCTCGATATAGAATAAAGAACTCGGGAATTGTGGAATATGGGACTATAGAAATGGATTCAATCTTCAAAAAAGAGGATTTCATTGAGTATCGAGGAGTCACGGAATTGAGGACAAAAGACCAAATAGTAGATCGATTTTTTTTTCTTCCCGAGGAAGTCCATATCTTACCCGAATCTTCTTCTCTAATGGTACGCCACAATAGTATTATTGGAGTAGATACACAAATCACTTTAAAGACAAGAAGCCGAGTAGGCGGGTTGGTCCAAGTGGAGAGAAAAAAAAAACGAATTGAACTTAGAATTTTTTCTGGAGATATCCATTTTCCTGGAAAGACAGATAAGATATCCCCACATAGTAGCGTCTTGATACCACCAAGAACAGGAAAAACAAATTCCAAAGAATACAAAAATTTGAAAAATTGGCTCTATATCCAACAACTCAGACTTACCAAGAAAAAGTATTTTGTTTTGATTCGACCTGTAGTGACCTATGAAAGAACGGGTGGGATAAATTTAGTAAGACTTTTACCTACGGATCTATTGCAGGAAAAGGATAATGTACAACTTCAAATTGTCAATTCTATCTTTTATGCAAATGGCAATCGAATTCGGCTAATTTCGGCGACAAATATTCAATTAGTTCGGACTTGTTTAGTATTGAATTGGGACCAAGACAAAAAAAGTTCTTCTAGCGACGAGGCCTGTGCTTCCTTTGTTGAAATAAGGACAAATGCTTTGATTAAAGATTTTCTAAGAATCGATTTCGAAAACCCGACTATTTCCTATACCATAAAAAGAAATGAGTTATCGGGTTCCGGGTTGATCTCTGAGCCTGGATCAGATCGCACCAATACCAATCCCTTTTATTCCATTTATTCCTATTCCAGGGCAAGGATTCAAGAACCCCTTAACCAAAATCAAGGAACTATCCATACGTTATTAAATCAAAATCAGCAATGCCAATCTTTGATAATTTTGTCATCATCCAATTGTTCTTGTTCGCGAATGGGTCCATTCAACGATCTAAAATCTCCCGATGTGATCAAAGAATCAATTCAAAAGGACCCCCAAATTCCAACTACGAAGTCGTTGGGCCCTTTAGGAACAGGTCTTCAAATTGTGAATTTTTATTCAGTTTCACAGTTAATAACTTATAATCCGATCTTGATAACTAACTATTTCCAACTTGACAATTTCAAACCGACTTTTCAAATACTTAAATATTATTTAATGGATGAAAATGGGAAAATTGTGAATCCCGATCCGTGCAGTAACATCATTTTGAATCCATTCAATTTGAATTGGTATTTTTTTCATTCCAATTATTGTGTAAAGGCATCGACAATCGTTAGTCTTGGGCAGTTTATTTTTGAAAATGTATGTATAGCTAAAAAAGGACCGCATCTAAAATCGGGTCAAGTTCTAATTGTTCAAGTTGACTCTGTAATCATACGATCAGCTAAGCCTTATTTGGCTACCCCAGGGGCAACTGTTCATGGTGATTATGGGAAAATCCTTTATAAAGGAGATATATTCGTTTCATTTATATATGAAAAATCAAGATCTGGTGATATAACGCAAGGTCTTCCAAAAGTAGAACAGGTCTTAGAAGTGCGTTCAATTGATTCAATCTCAATGAATCTCAAAAAGAGGGTTGAGGGTTGGAACAAATCTATAACAAGACTTCTTGGAATTCCTTGGGGCTTCTTGATTGGTGCTGAGCTAACTATAGTGCAAAGTCGTATCTCTTTAGTTAATAAGATCCAAAAGGTTTATCGATCCCAGGGGGTGCAGATACATAATCGGCATATCGAAATTATTGTACGTCAAATAACAGCAAAAGTGTTGGTTTCAGAAGACGGAATGTCTAATGTTTTTTCACCCGGAGAACTAGTTGGATTGTTGCGAGCGGAACGAATGGGACGCGCTTTAGAAGAAGCGATCTGTTACCGAGCCATTTTATTGGGAATAACAAGAGCATCTCTGAATACTCAAAGTTTCATATCTGAAGCGAGTTTTCAGGAAACTGCGCGAGTTTTAGCAAAAGCGGCTCTCCGGGGTCGTATAGATTGGTTGAAAGGCCTGAAAGAGAACGTTGTTCTGGCGGGAATGATACCTGTTGGGACCGGATTCAAAGTCAAAAGATTAGTGCACCCTTCAAGGCAACATAACAATATTCCGTTGGAAAGAAAAGAGAAGAATCTATTGGAGGGGGAAATGAGAGATCTTTTCTTTCACCACAAAAAATTATTTGATCCTGTCCTTTCAACCAATTTCCATGATACATCAGAACAATCAGTTATAGTATTGAATGATTCCTAAGAGCAGATTCACCCTTTGATCTTTTATTTGAAAAGGATCTATCTATCTTTGGATTGGATCCAGTCATTTCATTTGGTAATAGTAATCAAAATAATAATAAATAGAAAAGAATAATGGCTTGGCCATGTATCTAGGGCTAATCTACGGTAGAAGGGAAGGTTCCATCGGAACAAAATTTTTTCAGGGTACCTCGTCTCTCTTAAAAAAAAGAGGGGGAGTGTGGGGAGAAATGACAAGAAGATATTGGAACATAAATTTGGACGAGATGATCGATGCGTCAGTTCATTTGGGCCATGATACTAAGCAATGGAATCCTAAAATGGGACCCTATCTCTCTCCAAAGTGTCTAACGCGTAAAGGTATTCATTTGACAAATCTTTTTACAACTGCTCGGTTTTTATCAGAAGCTTGTGATGTGGTTTTTAATGCAGCAAGGAGTAAAAGCCAATTCTTAATTGTTGGCACTAAAAAAAAAGCAGCGGATTTAGTAGTACGGGCTGCAATCGGGGCTCAGTGTCATTATGTTAATAAAAAATGGCTCAGCGGTATGTTAACGAATTGGGCTACTACAGAAACGATACTTCATACGTTTAGAGACTTGAGAATCAAAGAAAAAAGGGGGAGACTGAATCGTCTTCCGAAAAGAGATGC
>JAOWBW010001928.1:120000-125000 GCA_026119855.1 Campanula takesimana | reverse complement strand
CGGAGGAAGTAGAGACGGAGGAAGTAGAGACGGACCAAGCAGTGGAAAATTCCGCAATGTCCCGGATCGAACAATTTCTTCGGAATCCTAGAAGATCCGTTCCTTCTTTTTTCTCTGATGGATGGTCAGAACTTCAGCTGGGCTCGAATCCGACTGAGAGGTCCACTAGAGATCAGAAATTATTACACGATTTTTCGGTTATTAGGCGATCGGAAACTATAGATATGGTTAAGCTATTCAAGACCCTTCTCTATTTACACAATACTGTCTCAATTCAGCCTATTTCAAAATTTGATCCCCTGTCAAATTTATTGATTCTATCAATAAATGCAATAAATGAGGATCTGATCTATACTAATGTATTTGACCTGTTCTCTCGAAAATACTGCATAGAAAAGCTGCGAGAAGAAATGCGGCGACAGGATCCCACTCAGATAGGTAACCCCTGCAGGCGCGGGAGGCCATGGAGAAAAAATCCATGGGTTCCACTTTCGCGGACTTTGTATGAAGAGAGAAAGTCTCGACATAACTTCGAAGATGGAATTCAAAGGGATGAAATAGAAAAGGATACTCTGAATCATAACTTCGAAGATGGAATTCAAAGGGATGAAATAGAAAAGGATACTCTGAATCATAACTTCGAAGATGGAATTCAAAGGGATGAAATAGAAAAGGATACTCTGAATCATAGAATTCCAAGGAAATATACGATCAACCAACATTTATCGAATTTTTTTTTGGAAAAGGGTCCATGGTTCGCTGATCTTCATCGTTTTGATAGATCCATGCGGCGGGCTGCAGAAAGATACACAGACACATTCACTTGGACAGACATCACCCAGAAAGATTTCGTTTCTGAGCAACTGGATGATGATTTCGTTTCTGAGCAACTGGATGATGATTTCGTTTCTGAGCAACTGGATGATGATTTCGTTTCTGAGCAACTGGATGATGATTTCGTTTTTGAGCAACTGGATGATGATTTCGTTTCTGAGCAACTGGATGATGATTTCGTTTCTGAGCAACTGGATGATGATGAGTCTTGCAAACCGCTAGAAAGGCAGTCGATGCTTTTTTATCCGCGTGGGCCGATTGGGGAGAGCCTGATGAAGGACCTCTTCCCAGATAAAAGACTCCGGGTTCACATGAAATGGTTGTTCGAGGACACCTGCAAGAAGCTGGATAACATGTATTCCGATTTCTCAATGATATTCGATGATCCATACAATTGGGTACATCCCCTGAAACCATTTGAGATAAGTTCTGAGATAAGTTCGTTGATATCTTTTTTTTATAAAGCACATCAACGTCCATTCGAAAGGCGTAAAACAGATTACTTCAGCCAAATTTGTAACAAAAAATTCCCATTTTCGGTGAAAAGGGCCCGTCTCAATAATTCTGATTTTATCTATCGACAATTCCTTAATACTTTCTTCATTCGCAACAAAAAACGCAACAAAAAATTTTCTTTGGGCGTCGGTCAAAAAATACATGCTTTTTCGGAGAGAGATATTCTTTCAGCAATCCAGTCAGAGATATCTAAGATATTCAGATCTAAGGATTTTGTACAAACGGGGGAGGCTGAACCTATCTGGTGTCGAGACCCGTATCTAGACATTTATCTAAAAAGAGACCCGATCGTAGACATTTGTACATCTGATGAAAAAAAACCCGAACTACTAGTCACTTTCGAAGAAGAGTTGAAACTAGAGCCAGAACTCGAAAATTTGGAAACAACTTATTGTCAACCTCTTTCAGATATGAATCTATTTGATTCAGAAGGGAAGAACTTGCATGAGTCTTTTTCAGATATGAATCTATTTGATTCAGAAGAGAAGAACTTGGATCAGTCTTTTAACTTGGATCAGTCTTTTTCAGATATGAATCTATTTGATTCAGAAGGGACGAAGCGCGATGAGGTGCTTACGAAGCTCCATGAGTGGCTTTCAGATATCGATCGAGCTGCTTTAGAAGCGACGAAGGTCGATGAGTCTTTTTCAGATATGAATCTATTTGATTTACAAGGTACGAAGGTCGATGAGTCTCTTTCAGATCTCGATCTAGCTGATTTAAAAGTTAATGAGTTGCTTTCAGATCTCGATCTAGCTGATTTAAAAGTTAATGAGTTGCTTTCAGATGATATAGATCGAGCTGAGTTAGATGAATTGCTTTCAGAGATCCATCGAGCTTATTTAGAAGATATCGATCAACCTGAGTTAGAAGTTATCGATCTAGCTGATTTAGAAAGGACGAAGGTCGATGAGTCTCGAGCTGATTTAGAAGCGACGAAGGTCGATGAGTCTCGAGCTGATTTAGAAAGGACGAAGGTCGATCAAGCTGATTTAGAAGATATCGATCGACCTGAGTTAGAAGCTATCGATCTAGCTGATTTAGAACCTATCGAGCCACCTGATTTAGAAGCTATCGATCGAGCTGAGTTAGAAGCTATCAATCGAGCTTATTTAGAAGATATTGATATTGATCTAGCTGAGTTAGAAGCTATCGATCTAGCTGATTTAGAAGCGACGAAGGTCGATGAGTCTCTTTCAGAGCTCAATCGAGCTGATTTAGAAAGGACGAAGGTCGATGAGTCTCGAGCTGATTTAGAAGCGACGAAGGTCGATGAGTCTCTTTCAGAGCTCAATCGAGCTGATTTAGAAAGGACGAAGGTCGATGAGTCTCGAGCTGATTTAGAAGCGACGAAAGTCGATGAGTCTCTTTCAGATCTCAACCGAGCTGATTTAGAAGGGACGGAGATCGATGAGTCTCTTTCAGATCTCAATCTAGCTGATTTAGAAGGGACCGAGGTTGATGAGTCTCTTTCAGATCTCAATCTAGCTGATTTAGAAGGGACCGAGGTTGATGAGTCTCTTTCAGATCTCAATCTAGCTGATTTAGAAGGCGATGAGTTGCTTTCAATTAATAAGCTATTTGATTTAGAACGGTTCTATCGGTCTCTCAAGTTGAATTCTAAGAGCTTTTTGCTTCCCTATACAAATTTTAATTCAAAGAGCCTTTTTATTCCCTCTTCATCGTTTGATAAATTTTTATCATTAGAAATCGAAAAGAGAAAAAATGATTGTCGTAGTCGTAACAAAGATGATGGTATTGTCCGAAAAGATCAACTAAGGAGTCTTTATCTAAGGACATCCTATAAAAAAATGCGCATGGATAGAAATAAAAAAAGCTTAGCTAGTGCTTTTTCAATTCGTTCAAAAGGGGATCTATTCCAAAAATATATCGCAAAAACAAAATGGAAGCTATTCAAAAGATATCTGCCATGGGCCCTTACTTCGACAGGGCTCAGATATCTAACCGTTCTATTTTTAGACATTGTTTCAGATCTATGGGGGAGAATATGGGACAGGCGAAGATGGCGAATTCGTATTATTGAGATTGACTTGTATGTTCTACGATTGAAGAGGAAATGGACGAGGAAATGGAGGAGGAAATGGACGGAGAAATGGACACAAGCAAAAGAAAAATGGACGCCGAAATTCAAAAAATGGGAGACGCAATTCAAAAAAGTGGATGCGAAACTTTTTAGATTGACGTTCCTATTAAAGAGGATAAAGACCTTTTACGAGACGTGTCTCGACACAGGTTATAGGAAAACTTTTTCTCGAAAGAGAAATAATGGGTCACCTCGGAACAGGAGAAATCTTCGGGAGTTCTTCATTTTAATGGATTTATTGGTTCTTGTTGTTGTATGTCTCGTTTCTAGAGCTTTTTTACAGAGTTTAGATAACTGGTTTTTAATAGTGAGAAAATTCAAAACGGCCGAAGCTTTGATCCTGGATGAAGTGATGATTGAGATTGAGTTGGAAGAACTTATGGCTGAGTATCCTCCATATGAATCGCCCGATTTCGGGTTAAGGGTCAAAAATTTCTTTCTAGGTCTTCTGGAAAAGATGTTATTCCCTAATCCTTATGGACTGCGCGTTAAGAAGAAAAGGAAATTTTTCAATATCAATCTCAGACCTATCATCAAGCTCATAAATCTCATAAGTAATGAAATTACTTTTGCGATAAAGACAAGATCCATAAGTCATACAAGTAAAGAGATCTATTCATTCATAAGAAAAAGAAAAAAAGTGACGCCGTATTGGGATCAAACAGCCGACTGGGTCTCAAACAATTATTGGATTGACAATCAAGAAAGAGAAGTCTTGATGCAGTTCGTCACCTTAAAGAGAGAAAGAAGTATTTCTGAAATTTTATGGAGTTTGACTCATAGTGATGAGTATGGATTAAAGGATGAGGTGCTGCCTGAAATGATTGAACAACCGGGCGAAGTGTACTTACGAAAGGTAATTGACTTTCATAAAAAGGATCTATTAAATTATGAGTTCAATCCATTTTCTTTAGCAGAAAAACGGATATTCCTTGCTCTTTATCATACAATGACTTATTCACAGACCTCGTCTGGGGTTGATCCTTCCCTATCTCGTCAAAAACCCTTTTCGCTACGCTTAACCTTAGCCCCCTCTAAGAGTATTTTAGTGATAGGTTGCATAGGACTTGGACGATCCTATTTGGTCAACTACCTAGCGAAAAACTCCTATCTTCCTTTCATTACGATAATTCTGCACAAGTTCCGGGGTACAATTTATCGTTTTGAAGATATCCTTGATGAGGAGGATGAGTATGACAGTGATGATGAGATCGAGGTTGTTATTGAGTCTCGTGATGAGATTGGGATGCTTAGTGAAGATATTAAGGCTATTGATCATGTTGAGTGGTCTGATTATATGCGTGTTTTGGCGAATTTTTTGACTGTTTTTTATACAATACCTTCGGCCGATTACGACGCGGATCCGGACCTGGAACAGATTTCGATGGATGATCAAACTGACGATATGGATACGGTTGTATACGTACACAAATTTTATATGTCTCTTCAAATCGAATTAGCAAAAGCAATGTCTCCTTGCCTAATATGGATTCCAAATATTCATGAGCTGGATTTCTCGGATTCGGATTTCTTCTCTATCGGTCTA
>JAOWBW010001928.1:75000-107500 GCA_026119855.1 Campanula takesimana | reverse complement strand
CAAAAGCCTCACACGAGAAAAAGAATTCATAGACGAAGAAGAAAAAAAAGGAGAAAAAGAAGTAGATGAAGAAGAAGTAGATGAAGAAGAAGTAGATGAAGAAGAAGTAGATGAAGAAGAAGAAGTAGATGAAGAAGAAGAAATAGAAAAAGTAGAAAAAAAAAAAAGGAAAAAGACGGAGAAGAAGAGGAGGAAGAAGAGGAGGAAGAGGAACCTTGGGTTGACTTATAGTGCGACTTGTCAGATATATTGGCTCATATGGGATTTCCCCGTTCTCTCCCCGATTGAGAGATCCTCTATTTCGCCCAAGAAAGATTAATTGAATCATCCAAAATTTGGAGCGTGAAGTCCAATTAGATACATTTTTTAGGGGCATTCAAATTCCTATTAGCCGTTCGAATAATTTATGGTTGGCTTGGTTGGACGAATAAATTGAAGTATCCAGGCTCCGTTTAAAAAAACCAATTGGTAATCTATCTACCATTACTCCTTATATCATAAACGGATTCCTAGTTAGAAAGAAATCTTATTTGTAAATAGAAATGATCTGAAACTGTTCTGTTAATCAATCGAGTAATATGCATGAAGACCTCGAATATTTGCCGAAATGCCTGAATTGAGAAAAAAGAAGTGGTAATGGGAGTATTTGTTCTATATGTGCAAATCAAAAGCGGGTGGATCTTTACCCGGAGTAGAGTATAAACCTAAAAAGATTCAGATTAACGAGGTCCATTTAGGAACAAGCAAATGACATCGTGATTTGAATTGGATCTCGATGAAAGACTACATCAATGAAAAGTGAATTCGATAAGTTTCATTAATTCTTTACTCGTCTTTCTTGAAAATCGAATCAAAATGAGAAGTCCGAAAGAGCATTCTATGAAATCCGAAAGGGGATTGGAATCTATACATTGATTTTTTTCGCAAAATTTTGGAACCGTATGCGTCAAAAGGCGCCTGTACGGTTCCTAAGGAATAGAATTTGACCCTAATCGAACGACTTTATCGAGACAGAGCACTTTTTTTATTCAAAGACCTGGATAAGGAGCTCGCGAATACAATTGTGGGTCTTATGGTATTTCTCAATATAGAGGATAATACCAAAGAACAATTTTTATTTATCAACTCTCCTGGTGGATCAGTAGTGTATGGAATCTCTGTGCATGATGTTAGCCGACTGGTGCGACCAGATGTACATACACTAGGCATGGGAGTAGTCGCTTCAATGGCCGCTTTCATCCTGTCCGGAGGATCACAACCCAAACGTCTAGCATTCCCTCACGTTTGGCGCCAATGAGGTTTTATTTGAGATAAAAAAGAAGACTATGCCTTCGCCATATGAAATATGAATAGTAAGTAATATAAGTAATAATAGCATGGCACTTTGAATTCGATATATGAAAGTTTTTGATTGTTTTTTCAAAGCATTAGATTATGTATCGAGAGAGTAGTATGAGATAAAAGGTATTTATGATTTTATCTATCGGGAGTCCAGTTCAGCGTCACATTTTTGCTTTCACACCGGAGATCTAGTAACAATATTTATGTTATGAACGAGTGAAAAAAAAGATTCTTTTTTCCTTAGTTTATTTAATCAAATAAAAAAGCAACTTTGGGATTGCTTAATCATAGACAAAAAAGAAATCCATATATAAAGCAACGGAGCCATCATAGTAGTTTTGACCTCCCACAAAAGGAAGGGTGGTAATTTGATCATTTACTGATCGAGGTCTAATAGATCCTATTTTTCTCTTTCTTTGATAGAGGGTAAGGATCAATTTGATTGTAGAGCCGTATGCAATGCACAAAAGATGCCTGTACGGTTGTTCAATTCTATCTTTTTTCTTCTTATTCTTTTCTCTTTCTTTCTTTTCTCTTCCCTTTATCAGGCGAACTAGAAGAACCTTTTATTATATCATCAGGGTAATGATTCATGAACCAAAATGTGCTTTTCCAAAGAATCGCACCCCGAGTGACGTAGGCCTGGACGGAGACGAAGTGACAAAATTACGTAACTACGTCGTAGGACATTATGCACAAAGATCGCGCAGGTCTATAGCGATGGTAATCGCCGACCTGAAAAGATATACTTATATGACACCAACAGAGGCCCGAACTTATGGAATTGTTGATTCTGTAGCGGCTGACTGGGAGGTCTAGGAAATTCATGATTTGAGATTACCCATACTGGCCGGGGAGAAAAGGCCAGTCCACAGAGAGATTCTGAAATTGCTGAGGCTTGGTTCGATCAAGCTGAGTATTGGAACAGGCTATAGCACTGACTCCCGGGAATTATAGTCAAGCATATAATTGGGTAAAGCTGAAGAAGCCTTTCGAATAAAAGATAATATCGTGTATTTATTCCATAGATGAACCATTACCCATTGGTGATTAGGCTATACCCAATAAGAATGGGGCACTTTATCTACTCAGGATTCTAAAGGAGAGACGATCCTTCCACAACGTCTTTAGAAGCTAGATTTCTACGCCTTCAAACTAGGGCTTACAATGGATGCACTTTCCCAATCTTGTTCGAGCTGCTAATCTCAGAATTCGCCGAAGTCGATTCAGCTGGTCGCCCATTTATGGAATACGTTCAGTCCTTCCTTACCCAAGTGGCCCCGCGAATCGAGTTGAGTCTTCGGAAGTATCGCAATAGAGGGAATGACGAATCTTTGCGCTGTGCGCACTGTTCTATTTACAAATCTGTCTTTCAAACTGAACAAGAGATTGAAATTTTTGCTTCCACTTTCGGAAGGACTTTTAGAAGACCCTACTGTCTTTTCTAAGGGTTCTAAGCTCTTTCGAAGAAGAAGCAGATTCAGTTTCGACGAAGATTCCTTTTCGTCGAAGGTCAAAAATTCTTTGCCTTCTCAAAAGATGACGTCGTTGATTTCTTTATTCCATACATTAGTGAATCTATGTTTTTAGAAGTCATTTGGTATAAGGAATTGAATTCAGCGGGATAGTTCATTCACATTTTTCGACCAAGAACGCTTGCGAAAACTTTTAGATCGACGAATTTCATTTGGTGTATCCTACTGTGTATTGTGTATCATTAACTCTTTCTTTTATTATGACCCCCGGAGGGAAAATGGAAACGAACCTCCATTTTTGAGAATTGGCTGACGAATAGATCAAAGAATATTCCGTATACAACGATACTAACAAACCATTTTCTATAATGATAGACTCCTCTTTTGAGTTTGCAAAAATGGAAACTTAGGCAAGTTCTTTTTGAGAAAAATGAAACTATGACCCATTTTGAGTTTGAAAAAATCGAAACTTAGGTAAATGCTTTTTGAGAAACATTTTCTTCTTATTCTTTTCTCTTTCTTTTATAAAAGATGACGTCGTTTATTTCTTTATTCCATACATTAGTGAATCTCTTTGACCATTATGCACAAAGATCGCGCAGGTCTATAGCGATGGGAATCGCCGACCTGAAAAGACATACTTATATGACACCAACAGAGGCCCGAACTTATGGAATTGTTGATTCTATAGCGGATGACTGGGAGGTCTAGGAAATCCATGATTTGAGATTACCCCTACTGACCGCCTTTAATAAGAGGACTCCGGTATAGGAGGAATCCGGTTAGGATAAATCTAAACCCTACTATTATGTATATGATTCAACATGCCAACTATTAACCAACTCATTAGAAATACAAGACAGCCAATCAGAAATGTCACAAAATCCCCCGCTCTTAAGAGATGCCCTCAACGTCGAGGAACGTGTACTAGGTTGTATGTGCGACTCGTTCAGATCATCAGCTAGAACAAAGGAAAGAGAAAAATTTTCCAGTATCATTGCTCCTATGCCTTTCATTGTGTATGAAATTTATGGTTTCCATTGGTGTCAATCCAATCACCTCAATTTAAGAATTCTCCATTGGTAGCAAATGGTTATCCATTAAGCGGAGGAAATCTTGGTTAAAATTGAAAAACAGACCGCCCTCTTGCAAGAACGGACTAAGAGGGTCAGCTACCCAGCCAATCCTCAAAATGAAATACCGTTACTGTATATGTAGATCTCGTTGTGAAAGGCCTAGTTACTGGAAAATTCATGGGTAGAGCCAAAGAATGTGAACTATACAAGTTACCAATAATATTCATTAAATAAAGTGAAAGGCTCCGGTGTATAGAGAAGACCTCACCGTTTAAGAAGTAACCATAGAAACGATGGAATCCACTATTTCGTTAGAATTTCTATTTCTTAGTTTCATACCTAGTAGAATACAATTTCGTATTTCGAGGTGAAATGACTAGAAAAAAGAAAAAATCGTGGTCGGGAAGGTTATAGTAGCCAAAGCCGTTGGAATTTTGACTTTGTCCATTGGAAACCCGTTTTGTTATTAATAGACTACGAAGAGGAAAAAGAATAATTGAAAGAAAATATGAAGAAATACCTAGGTTGCCTATTATGTAAAACTAGAAAAATCTCTTATAGTAAGAATTCTATTTTCTTTCGAAATTTTAGTCAGATAGATTTAAAAACGCATGATTTTTCATTCTCTAATGTTCTCAATAACGAACCTTCGAAATTGTCCAGTACACTTTTTTTTGCAACATCCGCAAAACAACCAATATATTTATAGGAGGAAAATATGAGCTTTCAACCATTATTCACAGTTTTCTTAAAGATACTGAATTCGGCAGCTTTCGTGGGCCTAGCCTGTGGGCTGATAACTGTATTCTCGATTAGACCTTCTTATTTTTTCCTTCTCGTCGAAGAGCCTGAGAAGAAGGTAGCAGCAATAACTGGTTTGATTCTGGGACAGCTCGTGAGGTTCCTATCGATTTATAATGCGCCTCTCCATCGATTATTGTGTATACCGCACGCAATAACGGCTTTCTTTCTACCCTACCTTGTGATTTCGTTTTTGTTTGACAATTTCCATCCCTCGTTTAGTATCAGTACCAGCAGCACTTTCAGCATTTTCCTGAATAGTTTCATTTTTCAATTATCCAACCAGATTATTTTACCAAGTTCACTGTCAGCCAGATTAGGCCACATTTATCTGTTTCGATGCAAGAACAAGCTGGATTTTCTAACGGGTAGTTTTGTTGGTTGGTCAATTGGTCAAATTTGTTTACTTTTATTCTTACAAAGATTATTCGCTTGGATATACAAATATCGTTTGAGGAGCGCTCAGAACCAACTTGTGTCAAAATGGAATAAGTCCATTACTAAGTACCTTGGGGAAGCATTTACGGCCTTTTTGGCCCAACGTGTGTCAGAATTTCTTAAGTACTGGAATAAGTACAGTACTAAGATTTATCAGTACCTTGCTAAACACCTTGGGGACGACTTTACGTTACTTGTGCGAGACTGTGAGTGGTTTGTGTCAGAAGTGCAATACTTGGTGTTAGTAGAGCTACTGCGAAACACCGGTCGGGTAATTACTATTTTCTTATATATTACCTCGGTCGTCTATGCAACTCGAATGCCGATACCCATGGTAACGTATAAACTCAAGAGCACCGTCGAAAGAACACTCCAACCCTCCCATCTAACGAGACAAATCGAAAAGTCTTACGCGTTCAGCGGGTTGGTGAATAATCCGATGACGAAAAACAAAATAAAACAAAGGGAATTCAAAAGGGAATTCAAAAGGGAATTCAAAAAATTGGTACCTAACCCTAACTCTTTGAATTTATGGGGAGTCTATGGGGATGTGGATCTGAATGAAGTTGTTGAACGCAGATTCACTGACCCCGACGAGTCGGTGTATCGGGATGTGGATCCGAATGAACTGAAAGTTGAAGAAGTGAAAGTTGAAGGCGAATTCACTGAACCCGACAAGTCGGTGTCTCGGGATGTGGGTCTGAATAAAGTGAAAGTTGAAGGCGAATTCACTGAACCCGACAAGTCGGTGTCTCGGGATGTGGGTCTGAATAAAGTGAAAGTTGAAGACAAATTCACTGACTCCGACGACTCGTTTGAAGCAACTGCGATGTCATTTTTCGAGCCTAACCGATGGGATCGTCCATTACGATACATAAGAAATCAGTTGTTTATGGGGGCTGTACAAGAGGGCACCTCACAATATTTTTTTGATACATGCCGAAGCGATGGAAAAGAAAGAATAGCTTTTACATATCTTCCTGCTTTGTCTTTTTTCAAGGAAATGATGAAAAGGATCGGGATATCTTCATCCACAGTAGAAAGACCCTCCTTTGATGAACTAGATAAAAATTGGCTTAATAATAACAAAGAAAAAAAAACAAACTTAAATAATGAGTTAAAAAAGAGAATGGAGGCTCTAGACACGGGATTTCTTTTTCGAGATATACTCGACAAAAGGACTCGGGTTTGTACGGATAAAACTATCAAAATTTGCCTACCAACAAAGTATGATCCTTTTTTGAATGGGCCCCATCGTGGAAGAATCAAAGAGGTGAAGTCCTCTCTGGACTTGAACACACCCGAGGTTGCCACTGCTCCAATTTCAATCAAAAAAAGTCCAATTCCAATCGAAAAAAGTCCAATTCCAATCGAAAAAAGTCCAATTCCAATCCAAACAAGCGAACCGATTCAACTAGGCGAAACTACTAAAATTGTTATTCCAGGCGAAAGTAGTGTAACCCCAATGAATCCAGTTCTTAACTTTTTTGAGTCCTGTTGTGAGTCCCTCGAGAATGCATCGAAGAAAAGAAATCAACCTCGGAGAAGAAAAAAGATTGCAAGGCGTTTATATGGTAAATATTTAAAATATCAAGCTCGTGGGAGAAAAACTAGTCAAACTTTCAAATCCCAAGCTCGTAGGAGAAAAAAGAGGCCCATTTTCAAATCTCGTGGAAGAAAAAACGGCGAAACCTCTCAATCTCGTGAAAGAGAGATTATTCAACCTTACGTACCTAGAGTTAGAAAACTCGTTGAGATAAATCGCATGATTGATACCCTTCTTCCAGGTTTCCTTCCGCATTCCCAAAAATATGAACTGAGAACGTTCGGGCTACTAGAAAGACAAAAACGACTAGCAAAAAGCAAATTTTTTTCTAATCCTTTGGCCAAATTATTTCAACGACTAGCAAAAAGCAAAATTTTTTCTAATCCTTTGGCCAAATTATTTCATGGTAAAAGGGACGGAAGAGTTGATTGGAACGAGCAAGAAAAAAATGAGAAAGAGCTAAGAAACTACGGTCTGCTTCAAAAATTGTATTTGGATCACAAAATTAGTAAAAAAGTCCCTCGATGGCGCTTTCTATTAATCAGCGAGCTGCAGAAGGAGGTAGGATTCAGTACTGTAACCGCTCCTAAGAGGCTGGACGATAAGAAGGAAAATGACTATGAGATTTTATCATACAAAATTAAAGACTTTAGTCTAAGTGAGAAGAAAAGAAGGTCGAAGAGGAAGAGGAAGAAGAGGAAAGGTACTCAAAAAGATGAAAAAACGGAAAAAACGGAGAATGAGATTGATCAAAAGACTGAAAAAACGGAGAATGAGATTGATCAAAAGACTGAAAAAACGGAGAATGAGATTGATCAAAAGACTGAAAAAACGGAGAATGAGATTGATCAAAAGACTGAAAAAACGGAGAATGAGATTGATCAAAAGACTGAAAAAACGGAGAATGAGATTGATCAAAAGACTAAAAAAACGGAGAATGAGATTGATCAAAAGACTGAAAAAACGGAGAATGAGATTGATCAAAAGACTAAAAAAACGGAGAATGAGATTGATCAAAAGACTAAAAAAACGGAGAATGAGATTGATCAAAAGACTAAAAAAAAGGATAAGACTGAAAAAACGGATGAGGAGATTGAGAAAGATATTCTGAATACTGATGAGCTTTTCCATCGCTTAACCAAAAAGGAAAGAAAGGAGATTATTAAATACGAGTTTTCGAACTGGGACAATTATCGTCCGGGTCTAATCAAAGGTTCTATGCGCGCCCAACGGCGTAAACGCATTGCTTTAAGATGGGTTGAACCTTTTTTTCATTCCCCTCTTTTTTATCACTTCACAACAAGTAGACTGGATATTTATTTCAAATTTAGCCAAGTGAAGGCCCTTGTTCAAAAATTGATAGATAACTTGAAAATCAAAATAAGCAAAAAAGGCCCCCTTGCAAAAACAAAAAGGAAGAGAGACGAAAAAGAAAGGAAAGAAAGGAAAAAAAGGGAAAAAGGGAAAGAAAGGAAAAAAAGGGAAAAAGGGAAAGAAAGGAAAAAAAGGGAAAAAGGGAAAGAAAGGAAAGAAGGGGAAAGACTGACAAGAAGTATAAGAAGTGCAGGTATAAAAACCCTAAAATTCCTAAAATTCCCGATGTGGAGAAATGAGAGGAAGCAAGAGGACACGCAGCTATCGGATGCAGCTAAAGAGTATAAACAGTGGGCGGCAATCGACGAATGGGAGAGTAACGTTGACAATGGGCTCGGAATACGAACTTATTTCTTATTTTTGCAACGAACTTTGAGAAAATATGTTAGATTGCCTTTATTGATAATCGTGAAAAATAGTTTACGGTTCTTATTATTGCAAAAGACCGAGTGGTTTGTGGATTTCGAGGACTGGCAAAACGAGGTTCATATAGTAACCGACAATAACGGTAATGCTATACCCGGGGCAACACCGTGGATGAATTGGCCGGAGTATTGGTTCGAGGACGGTTTTCAGATCAAAGTTTTACATCCTTTTTCTTTGAAAGCTTGGCACACACCGTATGATGCCGAAAAAGTAAGCAAGATGGACTCTCTTTATCTAATGCCTTTAGAGTGGGGACTAGCTAGCTTTCCGTTTGGTGATGCGGTAGAGGAACGGTCCTTGGAACGTTTTTTTGCGCCCATTTTGAACGAACTAAAGCCAATAGGTGAAACATTTTGGATCTTCCTAAGAAGCTCAATTAGCTATTTTCTAGTTCTAAGAAAATGTATCAAGGTTCTAAGAAAATGGATCAAGGTTCTAATAAAATGGATCAAGGTTCTAATAAAATGGATCCAGGTTCTAAGAAAATGGATCCAGGTTCTAAGAAAACGAGCTATAAAAAACATAAAACGGCTTATCAAAAAGATTCAAGTTTCCAAAAAAATGGTGAGAGTAGATGAATCGAGTGAAACTAAAAAAGAAAAAGATTCTATAATCAGCAATGAGATAATTCAGGAATCATTTAGTCAAATTCAATCTACAGCTTTGCCAAATTTTGAAGAACAAATCGAAAATATGATTGATAGAACAAACACAATAAACAAGCAAATAGAAATAATTAGAAAAGAAAAAATCAAAGTCACTTCCGGACTAAATAAAGAAGAATCACCAAAAAATCTTTGGAAAATTTTCAAAAGAAGGAAGGTTCGATTAATAAATAAATTTCATTATTTTCAAAAATGTTTGATTGAAAAAATAGACCAAATATGCCTAGATCTCGTTCTCTGTTTCATAAACAAAATTATTGACAATACTGAAAAAAATAAAAAAAGACTTCGTTTGGGTAAGGATTTTTGGAAATTTTTTGACTCGCCAGATTTATCTTCCCTGTCACAAGCCTATGTATTTTACAAATTATCACAAAGCCAAGTTAGTGATAAGTTAAGATCTGTTCTTCAATATCGCGGAACGTCTTTTTTTCTTAAGACTGCAATAAAGGAGTCTTTTGAAAGACAAGGAATCTTTCATTCCGAATTAAAGAATAAGACCGAATTAAAGAATAAGAAACTTCGAAATTTTCGAACGAATCCATGGAAAAACTGGTTAAGAGGTCATTCTCACTACACTTTATCTAAGAGGAGATGGTCTAACTTAAAAGCTCAATTAAAATGGTCTAACTTAAAAGCGGAATTCAAATGGTATAAAAAAAAAGCTCAATTAAAATGGTCTAAATTCAAAGCTCATTTCAATTATTTCAATCGCCATAGGCCTAAAAAGAAAGAACAAAATAGGCCTAAAAAGAAAGAACAAAATGTAGATTCATTAAAAAAACAAAAAAATAAGTTGGAAAAAAACTATAGATATGATCTTTTAGCCTATAAATTTCTTTCGTCTGAAACTAAGAAGGACTCCTATATTTCTAAACAGAAAGATGAATTATGTGCTATACCAGAGGGGATGTTTTTCAAGTATTATCTGAATTCTCAACCTGAGCGACGGTTCCCGGGTCCTATTTTTGGAGTCGATTTAGTGGCCGCGATAGATAGCTTTGTGGAGAAAAAAACTAATGAGATTTGCATGGAGCCTTATCCATCACTTCAGGAGAGATGTCGGATTCCGATACAAAGAAAAATCGAGCCGCCCACCAATGAAAAAAGAGACAAAAACAGTTTTTTGAATTGGATGGGAATGAATGAAGACTTAGACCTACCCCTAGTGAATTCGAGTGATGAGGATTGGTTCGTCCGACAAGTTATGGAACCTTCGGATAGATATTCTAATCGACCGTGGATTAGCCCAAGCGAACTACTTTTTCAAAATTTGACCCTAAGCACCCAACTTATGAGTGCAGAAGAACTGAAAGAATTCAAAAAAGAAAAGAAAGAAAAAGAAAAGAAAGAAAAAGAAAAGAAAGAATTCAAAAAAGAAAAGAAAGAACAAAAAATTCTTTTTCTTAGGGCAGACTTAGAAAATCAGAGTGAAGAGCAAGAAGGTGACATCCAAGAGGCTTTTACAAACGCTTATGAAAAAATGTTGAGACAAAGAAAGGAAGAACTCCTTTCTAAACGGACAGGGAGGAAAGAAGAGTTTTTGGTTTATTGGCATCAGATCAATATCAATAGATTGCAGTTTTACAGGCGTAGGAGGTTAGCTACTGTGTTCAGGGAATCAAAAATAAAAAAGAGAAAAAGAAAAGTCCTTTTCAACTTTTGGAAGGCACATATACTGACTGTGGACAATACGGTATTTCCGTACCCGAGGAGTTCACGTCAACGACGCTGGCTACAGAAGGGGGTAATGGTTTTCAAACCCTACGCCCATCCGTTTATAAAAAATCGCGAACAATTGATTCTGTATCAAGCCATAAAGATTTCATTGGATCATAAGATGAAGCTAGAAACTAAGGAGAATTTGGATTTGCTTGTTCCTGAAATGATTTTCTCGTCTAGACGTCGTAGAGAATTGAGAATTCTCAATTCTTTAAATTTCAATTTCAAGAATAGGAATGGTGTGGATAACAATAGAGTATTTTCCAAGGAGAACAAAATAAAAAGCCGGGGTCAATTTTTGGATGAAAGTAAAGACCTTGATAGAGAGAAAAATGAATTCATTAAACTCAAGTTCTTTCTTTGGCCTAATTTTCGATTAGAAGATTTAGCTTGTATGAATCGCTATTGGTTTGATACCAGTAATGGCAGCCGTTTCAGTATGTTAAGGCTATATCTGTATCCACGATTCAAAATTCGGTGGTGGTAAATTTTTCCTATATATTCTGTACCATAAATGTTATATGCAAGCAACCAGATGCACATATGCCCTGTCTTACATCATACCCTACGGGGCTGAAGGAGTACAAGGCGCTACGGGGCTGAAGTAGTACAAGGCCCTACGGGGCTGAAGTAGTACAAGGCCCTACGGCGCTGAAGTAGTACAAGGCCTCCCTACGGGGCTGAAGGAGTACAAGGCGCTACGGGGCTGAAGTAGTACAAGGCCCTACGGGGCTGAAGTAGTACAAGGCCTCCCTACGGGGCTGAAGTAGTACAAGGCCCTACGGGGCTGAAGTAGTACAAGGCCCCTACGGGGCTGAAGTAACCCATGCCACAATCCCACCTTGAACCTGCAGTAGATTTGATAATCAGTCTCGAACTGATGACTTCCACAGATAATATATATGGGCTTGTCTATAATAATAGCTAAAGGAAAGATTTTCTCAAGATTATTCTTCCGCTCCGACTGATTGGTCACCTTCGGACTGAAAGATAATAGGAATTACCTTGAAATTTCAGGATATTAGCACGTAAACCCTTTATCTCGTCGGAGACGATTTTAATCAGGAGCTACAAGATGAGGACTTGTTAATGAATTAAAAAGCCGAAATGGACAAAAGATATTTAGACTTATATATTAATGTTAGACTAAAGTAAGTAAAGATGAAAAGCTACCACGATAGATGCTATCATTCTGGCTAATAGGTGAAGTCGTTTCTAGGACACCTCATTTGAAAAACTAAAATGTTTGACAACTTGGGATGTCAGTGGAAGTACCGTGGACGCATTTTTAGCAGTTAAGTCGAGAAATAGATTTAGTAGACAACACTCCCTTAAGTGAGTTGTTTAGGTCTTGTCTTCGAGATTTGGGCCCAAGGCTAGAAAGACGTTTCCTTCTCTATGAAGGATGTGAGGGATTCAGTGAGAGGAAATGTAAATGTGTTCTCTGCGTATATAATTTCCGAGATACACCGGAACCTTTTACAAAAGATGCGTGCCACGTTTGCTGCTCCATTTTTAGAAAAAGATTTTTTACAACATTGGTGGAATTTATAAACCTCCTTCAAAGGGATTAAGGCAAGTCTTAGCCTACTTGGAAGGATTCCTCTTGGGATAATAGGTACTGTAACTGGTATTCTTGTGATCGGTTTTGTAGTTTCTTTTATGGTTCATATTCCGGATTGGGTTCAGCCCTGTAGTAATCGTATGAATTAAGTTGTCAACATGAAAGCGTAACACCTCAATGGGCCTGAAATCATAAGGGAATCTCGTTGAGGTGTTGCGCTTTCCAATAGCCAATAGTTTGTTCGTCTAAATGACCGAATCGTTTTCGGCTCTTTGAAAATCATTCTATTTTTTCTGATGATGGTTTTGAAAAATGAATTTCATTGATTGATTTAGAAGACCTGCGGCTCGAGAGTATCTCTCAATACTTTAAAGAAAGTGAGAATCAAAAAGAGATAAAGAATCAAAAAGAGATAAAGAATCAAAAAGAAAGTTCGAATAAAGACGGAATCACTCGATTCCCGGGAGAACTTTCTATATATTTCTATGGATAAAGTGAAAGGCTTGTACCATTCTTTTGACTCACTATCCGAATCAAATTGAAAATTGCTTTTTGAGAAAATGAGTAATAAGAATGCCAGAAATTTCGATTATTGTGTATACTACACAGAAATTTCTGGCATTTTGATTATTACTAATCAATCAAATTCATATCTGTAAAAAGGGGAGGGAAAAATTCTTTTATGGTCAAAAATTCATTCATTTCAATTATTTCGCAAGAGGAAAACAAAGAAAACAGAGGGTCTGTTGAATTTCAAATAGTCAGTTTCACCAATAAGATAGATAGACTTAGTTCACATTTGCAATTGCACAAAAAAGACTATTTATCTGAGAGAGGTCTGCTTAAAATTCTGGGAAAACGTCACCGGCTGCTGGTTTATTTGTCAAAAAAAACTAGAGTACATTATAAAGAAGTCAAAGAATTAATCGACCAGTTGGATAAAAGAAAAACTAGAGTAGATTATAAAGAATTCAAAGAATTAATCGACCAGTTGGAGAAAAAAACTCGTTAATTTGAAGAGTCATTTTGAATTTGATTCGCTTAAATTTTGATGAACTTCTTTTCGCTTTCAGCAATTCATGGAAGAATGAATCAGGAAAAAACCTATGACTGTACCAGCTACAAGAAAAGACCTCATGATAGTCAATATGGGACCTCACCACCCATCAATGCATGGTGTTCTTCGACTCATTGTTACTCTAGATGGTGAAGATGTTATTGACTGCGAACCAATATTGGGTTATTTACACAGAGGGATGGAAAAAATTGCAGAAAACCGAACAATTATACAATATTTGCCTTATGTAACACGTTGGGATTATTTAGCTACTATGTTCACAGAAGCAATAACTGTAAATGCACCAGAACAGTTAGGCAATATTCAAGTACCTAAAAGGGCCAGCTATATCAGAGTCATTATGTTGGAGTTAAGTCGTATAGCTTCGCATTTGTTATGGCTTGGCCCTTTTATGGCAGATATTGGCGCACAGACCCCCTTCTTCTATATTTTTCGAGAAAGAGAATTGATATATGACCTATTCGAAGCTGCCACCGGTATGCGAATGATGCATAATTTTTTTCGTATCGGAGGAGTCGCTGCTGATTTACCTCATGGCTGGATAGATAAATGTTTGGATTTTTGCGATTATTTTTTAACATCGATTTCTGAATATCAAAAGCTTATTACACGGAATCCTATTTTTTTAGAACGGGTTGAAGGAGTAGGCATTATTGGCGAAGAGGAAGCAATAAATTGGGGTTTGTCGGGACCAATGCTACGAGCTTCCGGAATACAATGGGATCTTCGTAAAGTTGATCATTATGAGTGTTACGACGAATTCGATTGGGAAGTCCAATGGCAAAACGAGGGGGATTCATTAGCTCGTTATTTAGTACGAATCGGTGAAATGACAGAATCTATCAAAATTATTCAACAGGCTCTAGAAGGAATTCCGGGGGGGCCGTATGAGAATTTAGAAATCCGACGCTTTGATAGAGTAAGGGATCCCGGATGGAATGATTTTGACTATCGATTCATTAGTAAAAAACCTTCTCCGACTTTTGAATTGTCGAAGCAAGAACTTTATGTCAGAGTCGAAGCGCCAAAAGGAGAATTGGGAATTTTTCTGATCGGAGATAAGAGTGTTTTTCCTTGGCGATGGAAAATTCGCCCACCCGCTTTTATCAATTTGCAAATTCTTCCTCAGTTAGTTAAAAGAATGAAATTGGCCGATATTATGACGATACTAGGTAGTATAGATATCATTATGGGAGAAGTTGATCGTTAAAATGATAATTGAGACAACAGAAGTACAAGCTATCAATTCTTTTTCTAGATTGGAATCCTTCAAAGAGATCTATGGGATCATATGGATGCTTGTCCCTATTTTGACTCCTGTATTAGGAATCACAATAGGTGTACTAGTCATTGTTTGGTTAGAAAGAGAAATATCTGCAGGGATACAACAACGTATTGGCCCTGAATACGCCGGACCTTTGGGAATTCTTCAAGCTCTAGCAGATGGGACAAAATTACTTTTCAAAGAGAATCTTCTTCCATCTAGAGGAGATAGTCGTTTATTCAGTATCGGACCACCCATAGCAGTCATATCCATTTTACTAAGTTATTTAGTAATTCCTTTTGGTTATCACCTTGTTCTAGCCGATCTCAGTATCGGTGTTTTTTTATGGATTGCTATTTCAAGTATTGCCCCCGCCGGTCTTCTTATGTCAGGATATGGCTCAAATAATAAATATTCCTTTTTAGGTGGTCTACGAGCTGCTGCTCAAGCAATTAGTTATGAAATACCATTAACCCTATGTGTGTTATCAATATCTCTACGTGTGATTCGTTAAGACACAAAAACCCCCTATCGATTTGATTTCTAGGACGGAAGTGTCATGAGTTGAATATATATTTTCAATTTTGATTCATCATTCGAGGTTTGATGAACTAAACCAGATAGTTATATGAGTGAAAGAAACGGCTTCTAAATTTGCAGTAAAAGATTGAGTCTCATTTCCTATGTACAAGAGTTAAGTAAAAGGAAACATAAGCATTAGAGGCTGTTTACCCCAAGATTGGTGATTAGTCATCATGGCTTGAAGCGGGTTCAAAAGATCAACCGTATGGGGTTTTGACTATCTATTAGCGTACGTATTACCCTAACATGGATTGACAAAAATGAGTGGATAGTTAGGAACACCAAGATACACAAAGGATTCGTAATAGGGATTATGTAAGTTATTCAATCAACAGTATTTTCTGCGCATAAAAGGAATTCAAATTGGGGCTTGAAATTGGTAGAAATGATCAAGGAGTACTCCTCACGATTCCGATCCAGAGTATGCTTCTATCCACCGATTAAGTAAATAACTATCAAGAACGAAGTAATCCTTTAACTTGTTTAAAGTCCCTTTTTTGAGAAAGGAGAATAGGAACGAAAAAAGAAAAAAAAAAAAAGAAAATAGAAAGAGTGGATGTAATTGCACTAGAAAAACCGAGATCTTTGTCTAGTTGTTTTTCGTACTTGAAAACACTGGGTTGAAATATCTATGGATATTGCGACAAGAAACATTTTATTCAAGGATTACGTTATTACTCAACAAAGAAAAATTCAAATTCTTAAAAGGAAACATAAGAAATTACACTCTTAAAAGATATAAATATAGATTCAGGATTATTCCAGTGGTGGAGCAGGGAATTTTCAGAAGATCAACCGATTAATTTCTAGTTTTGCTATCTATTAATCAAAAGTATTTGAACTAAATTGGATTATTAGAGTGGATAAAATGGAACACCAAGATGGAATAATAAAGGAGTTCGTTCTTGTAGGGATCCATAAGTATTCTCCCAGTGATTTTTCAATACCGCAACTAGGAAATTCAAGGTTTTTCTAGGCAATTACTCCTTACTCTAAAATCAACTTTACTCCTATTAAAATCGGATAAAAACGGTTCGTCTTGATAAACAAATTTATTCTTAATCGGTGGATTTAGAACGCATACTCTTGATATCGGAATACGTAAGGTTCGGTACTCCTTGATCATTTCGGAATTCAGTAGCATTTCTACCAATTTCAATGCGCAGAGTTTTACGTTGATGAATGAGGAACTCCTTGATCATACAATTTCAAGTTGAATATTAATTGAATACTTACATAATCCCATTACGAATCCTTTGTGTATCTTGGTGTTCCTAACTATCCACTCATTTTTGTCAATCCATGTTAGGGTAATACGTACGCTAATAGATAGTCAAAACCCCATACGGTTGATCTTTTGAACCCGCTTCAAGCCATGATGACTAATCAACCAATCTTGGGGTAAACAGCCTCTAATGCTTATGTTTCCTTTTACTTAACTCTTGTACATAGGAAATGAGACTCAATTTTACTGCAAATTTAGAAGCCGTTTCTTTCACTCATATAACTATCTGGTTTAGTTCATCAAACCTCGAATGATGAATCAAAATTGAAAATATATATTCAACTCATGACACTTCCGTCCTAGAAATCAAATCGATAGGGGGTTTTTGTGTCTTAACGAATCACACGTAGAGATATTGATAACACACATAGGGTTAATGGTATTTCATAACTAATTGCTTGAGCAGCAGCTCGTAGACCACCTAAAAAGGAATATTTATTATTTGAGCCATATCCTGACATAAGAAGACCGGCGGGGGCAATACTTGAAATAGCAATCCATAAAAAAACACCGATACTGAGATCGGCTAGAACAAGGTGATAACCAAAAGGAATTACTAAATAACTTAGTAAAATGGATATGACTGCTATGGGTGGTCCGATACTGAATAAACGACTATCTCCTCTAGATGGAAGAAGATTCTCTTTGAAAAGTAATTTTGTCCCATCTGCTAGAGCTTGAAGAATTCCCAAAGGTCCGGCGTATTCAGGGCCAATACGTTGTTGTATCCCTGCAGATATTTCTCTTTCTAACCAAACAATGACTAGTACACCTATTGTGATTCCTAATACAGGAGTCAAAATAGGGACAAGCATCCATATGATCCCATAGATCTCTTTGAAGGATTCCAATCTAGAAAAAGAATTGATAGCTTGTACTTCTGTTGTCTCAATTATCATTTTAACGATCAACTTCTCCCATAATGATATCTATACTACCTAGTATCGTCATAATATCGGCCAATTTCATTCTTTTAACTAACTGAGGAAGAATTTGCAAATTGATAAAAGCGGGTGGGCGAATTTTCCATCGCCAAGGAAAAACACTCTTATCTCCGATCAGAAAAATTCCCAATTCTCCTTTTGGCGCTTCGACTCTGACATAAAGTTCTTGCTTCGACAATTCAAAAGTCGGAGAAGGTTTTTTACTAATGAATCGATAGTCAAAATCATTCCATCCGGGATCCCTTACTCTATCAAAGCGTCGGATTTCTAAATTCTCATACGGCCCCCCCGGAATTCCTTCTAGAGCCTGTTGAATAATTTTGATAGATTCTGTCATTTCACCGATTCGTACTAAATAACGAGCTAATGAATCCCCCTCGTTTTGCCATTGGACTTCCCAATCGAATTCGTCGTAACACTCATAATGATCAACTTTACGAAGATCCCATTGTATTCCGGAAGCTCGTAGCATTGGTCCCGACAAACCCCAATTTATTGCTTCCTCTTCGCCAATAATGCCTACTCCTTCAACCCGTTCTAAAAAAATAGGATTCCGTGTAATAAGCTTTTGATATTCAGAAATCGATGTTAAAAAATAATCGCAAAAATCCAAACATTTATCTATCCAGCCATGAGGTAAATCAGCAGCGACTCCTCCGATACGAAAAAAATTATGCATCATTCGCATACCGGTGGCAGCTTCGAATAGGTCATATATCAATTCTCTTTCTCGAAAAATATAGAAGAAGGGGGTCTGTGCGCCAATATCTGCCATAAAAGGGCCAAGCCATAACAAATGCGAAGCTATACGACTTAACTCCAACATAATGACTCTGATATAGCTGGCCCTTTTAGGTACTTGAATATTGCCTAACTGTTCTGGTGCATTTACAGTTATTGCTTCTGTGAACATAGTAGCTAAATAATCCCAACGTGTTACATAAGGCAAATATTGTATAATTGTTCGGTTTTCTGCAATTTTTTCCATCCCTCTGTGTAAATAACCCAATATTGGTTCGCAGTCAATAACATCTTCACCATCTAGAGTAACAATGAGTCGAAGAACACCATGCATTGATGGGTGGTGAGGTCCCATATTGACTATCATGAGGTCTTTTCTTGTAGCTGGTACAGTCATAGGTTTTTTCCTGATTCATTCTTCCATGAATTGCTGAAAGCGAAAAGAAGTTCATCAAAATTTAAGCGAATCAAATTCAAAATGACTCTTCAAATTAACGAGTTTTTTTCTCCAACTGGTCGATTAATTCTTTGAATTCTTTATAATCTACTCTAGTTTTTCTTTTATCCAACTGGTCGATTAATTCTTTGACTTCTTTATAATGTACTCTAGTTTTTTTTGACAAATAAACCAGCAGCCGGTGACGTTTTCCCAGAATTTTAAGCAGACCTCTCTCAGATAAATAGTCTTTTTTGTGCAATTGCAAATGTGAACTAAGTCTATCTATCTTATTGGTGAAACTGACTATTTGAAATTCAACAGACCCTCTGTTTTCTTTGTTTTCCTCTTGCGAAATAATTGAAATGAATGAATTTTTGACCATAAAAGAATTTTTCCCTCCCCTTTTTACAGATATGAATTTGATTGATTAGTAATAATCAAAATGCCAGAAATTTCTGTGTAGTATACACAATAATCGAAATTTCTGGCATTCTTATTACTCATTTTCTCAAAAAAGCAATTTTCAATTTGATTCGGATAGTGAGTCAAAAGAATGGTACAAGCCTTTCACTTTATCCATAGAAATATATAGAAAGTTCTCCCGGGAATCGAGTGATTCCGTCTTTATTCGAACTTTCTTTTTGATTCTTTATCTCTTTTTGATTCTTTATCTCTTTTTGATTCTCACTTTCTTTAAAGTATTGAGAGATACTCTCGAGCCGCAGGTCTTCTAAATCAATCAATGAAATTCATTTTTCAAAACCATCATCAGAAAAAATAGAATGATTTTCAAAGAGCCGAAAACGATTCGGTCATTTAGACGAACAAACTATTGGCTATTGGAAAGCGCAACACCTCAACGAGATTCCCTTATGATTTCAGGCCCATTGAGGTGTTACGCTTTCATGTTGACAACTTAATTCATACGATTACTACAGGGCTGAACCCAATCCGGAATATGAACCATAAAAGAAACTACAAAACCGATCACAAGAATACCAGTTACAGTACCTATTATCCCAAGAGGAATCCTTCCAAGTAGGCTAAGACTTGCCTTAATCCCTTTGAAGGAGGTTTATAAATTCCACCAATGTTGTAAAAAATCTTTTTCTAAAAATGGAGCAGCAAACGTGGCACGCATCTTTTGTAAAAGGTTCCGGTGTATCTCGGAAATTATATACGCAGAGAACACATTTACATTTCCTCTCACTGAATCCCTCACATCCTTCATAGAGAAGGAAACGTCTTTCTAGCCTTGGGCCCAAATCTCGAAGACAAGACCTAAACAACTCACTTAAGGGAGTGTTGTCTACTAAATCTATTTCTCGACTTAACTGCTCAAAAAATGCGTCCACGGTACTTCCACTGACATCCCAAGTTGCCAGGCGGTCAAACATTTTAACCAAATGGTTTTTCAAATGAGGTGTCCTAGAAACGACTTCAAAAATGTCTGTTTTGATTCTATTAGCCAGAATGATAGCATCTATCGTGGTAGCTACGACAGCATCGACCCGGGTAAGCCAGCACTTTGAAGCATCCAAAGCAATTTGTTCTTGTTTTTTCTTACAAAAACCGCAATGAGGATACTTTAGTCTAACATAGGACCGATAGGTGCTTATCTCGGTTTCATATAAGTCTAAATATCTTTTGTCCATTTCGGCTAGTTCAAAAAACGCAATTAATTCATAAACAGCTAACAAGTCCTCATCCAAGGGTTTTTCCAACAACTTCTTCAGTAGCTCCTGATTAAAATCATCTGTCAAACGTTGAAATCCGCGTTTTACGAGCGGGTCGATCTCAAAGTCCCCAAAAAATCCGTTTCCCCCAAACCCGTTTACGTTTTTATTCATACTCCTCCTTTATCGTATGTTTTATTTATTAGTGCTAATAAAGACTTATGTATCCTGAAAAACAAGTGAAATCAAAACGATCAAGCTACCCCTTTTTCCTCTATGTAATTAACTTAGTATCGCAGTATCCTATCCCGACAAGGAATTTCACTACCTTAGGACCTTTATAGTTCATGTTGGTAACATTATTCTTTCGAATTACTTCTCTTATGTCCATAGTAATTACTACGGTCGGAATTATGGTTTTGATCTAAGATTTCAATTGTTTACTTTTTTATTCAAGTAGTGAATTTTCAAATTCAATCAACCCATTCTCAAAATCTCAAGGAGCGGAAGAATAATCTTGAGAAAATCTTTCCTTTAGCTATTATTATAGACAAGCCCATATATATTATCTGTGGAAGTCATCAGTTCGAGACTGATTATCCCTAAATCTACTGCAGGTTCAAGGTGGGATTGTGGCATGGGTTACTTCAGCCCCGTAGGGGCCTTGTACTACTTCAGCCCCGTAGGGCCTTGTACTACTTCAGCCCCGTAGGGAGGCCTTGTACTACTTCAGCCCCGTAGGGCCTTGTACTACTTCAGCCCCGTAGCGCCTTGTACTCCTTCAGCCCCGTAGGGAGGCCTTGTACTACTTCAGCGCCGTAGGGCCTTGTACTACTTCAGCCCCGTAGGGCCTTGTACTACTTCAGCCCCGTAGCGCCTTGTACTCCTTCAGCCCCGTAGGGTATGATGTAAGACAGGGCATATGTGCATCTGGTTGCTTGCATATAACATTTATGGTACAGAATATATAGGAAAAATTTACCACCACCGAATTTTGAATCGTGGATACAGATATAGCCTTAACATACTGAAACGGCTGCCATTACTGGTATCAAACCAATAGCGATTCATACAAGCTAAATCTTCTAATCGAAAATTAGGCCAAAGAAAGAACTTGAGTTTAATGAATTCATTTTTCTCTCTATCAAGGTCTTTACTTTCATCCAAAAATTGACCCCGGCTTTTTATTTTGTTCTCCTTGGAAAATACTCTATTGTTATCCACACCATTCCTATTCTTGAAATTGAAATTTAAAGAATTGAGAATTCTCAATTCTCTACGACGTCTAGACGAGAAAATCATTTCAGGAACAAGCAAATCCAAATTCTCCTTAGTTTCTAGCTTCATCTTATGATCCAATGAAATCTTTATGGCTTGATACAGAATCAATTGTTCGCGATTTTTTATAAACGGATGGGCGTAGGGTTTGAAAACCATTACCCCCTTCTGTAGCCAGCGTCGTTGACGTGAACTCCTCGGGTACGGAAATACCGTATTGTCCACAGTCAGTATATGTGCCTTCCAAAAGTTGAAAAGGACTTTTCTTTTTCTCTTTTTATTTTTGATTCCCTGAACACAGTAGCTAACCTCCTACGCCTGTAAAACTGCAATCTATTGATATTGATCTGATGCCAATAAACCAAAAACTCTTCTTTCCTCCCTGTCCGTTTAGAAAGGAGTTCTTCCTTTCTTTGTCTCAACATTTTTTCATAAGCGTTTGTAAAAGCCTCTTGGATGTCACCTTCTTGCTCTTCACTCTGATTTTCTAAGTCTGCCCTAAGAAAAAGAATTTTTTGTTCTTTCTTTTCTTTTTTGAATTCTTTCTTTTCTTTTTCTTTCTTTTCTTTTTCTTTCTTTTCTTTTTTGAATTCTTTCAGTTCTTCTGCACTCATAAGTTGGGTGCTTAGGGTCAAATTTTGAAAAAGTAGTTCGCTTGGGCTAATCCACGGTCGATTAGAATATCTATCCGAAGGTTCCATAACTTGTCGGACGAACCAATCCTCATCACTCGAATTCACTAGGGGTAGGTCTAAGTCTTCATTCATTCCCATCCAATTCAAAAAACTGTTTTTGTCTCTTTTTTCATTGGTGGGCGGCTCGATTTTTCTTTGTATCGGAATCCGACATCTCTCCTGAAGTGATGGATAAGGCTCCATGCAAATCTCATTAGTTTTTTTCTCCACAAAGCTATCTATCGCGGCCACTAAATCGACTCCAAAAATAGGACCCGGGAACCGTCGCTCAGGTTGAGAATTCAGATAATACTTGAAAAACATCCCCTCTGGTATAGCACATAATTCATCTTTCTGTTTAGAAATATAGGAGTCCTTCTTAGTTTCAGACGAAAGAAATTTATAGGCTAAAAGATCATATCTATAGTTTTTTTCCAACTTATTTTTTTGTTTTTTTAATGAATCTACATTTTGTTCTTTCTTTTTAGGCCTATTTTGTTCTTTCTTTTTAGGCCTATGGCGATTGAAATAATTGAAATGAGCTTTGAATTTAGACCATTTTAATTGAGCTTTTTTTTTATACCATTTGAATTCCGCTTTTAAGTTAGACCATTTTAATTGAGCTTTTAAGTTAGACCATCTCCTCTTAGATAAAGTGTAGTGAGAATGACCTCTTAACCAGTTTTTCCATGGATTCGTTCGAAAATTTCGAAGTTTCTTATTCTTTAATTCGGTCTTATTCTTTAATTCGGAATGAAAGATTCCTTGTCTTTCAAAAGACTCCTTTATTGCAGTCTTAAGAAAAAAAGACGTTCCGCGATATTGAAGAACAGATCTTAACTTATCACTAACTTGGCTTTGTGATAATTTGTAAAATACATAGGCTTGTGACAGGGAAGATAAATCTGGCGAGTCAAAAAATTTCCAAAAATCCTTACCCAAACGAAGTCTTTTTTTATTTTTTTCAGTATTGTCAATAATTTTGTTTATGAAACAGAGAACGAGATCTAGGCATATTTGGTCTATTTTTTCAATCAAACATTTTTGAAAATAATGAAATTTATTTATTAATCGAACCTTCCTTCTTTTGAAAATTTTCCAAAGATTTTTTGGTGATTCTTCTTTATTTAGTCCGGAAGTGACTTTGATTTTTTCTTTTCTAATTATTTCTATTTGCTTGTTTATTGTGTTTGTTCTATCAATCATATTTTCGATTTGTTCTTCAAAATTTGGCAAAGCTGTAGATTGAATTTGACTAAATGATTCCTGAATTATCTCATTGCTGATTATAGAATCTTTTTCTTTTTTAGTTTCACTCGATTCATCTACTCTCACCATTTTTTTGGAAACTTGAATCTTTTTGATAAGCCGTTTTATGTTTTTTATAGCTCGTTTTCTTAGAACCTGGATCCATTTTCTTAGAACCTGGATCCATTTTATTAGAACCTTGATCCATTTTATTAGAACCTTGATCCATTTTCTTAGAACCTTGATACATTTTCTTAGAACTAGAAAATAGCTAATTGAGCTTCTTAGGAAGATCCAAAATGTTTCACCTATTGGCTTTAGTTCGTTCAAAATGGGCGCAAAAAAACGTTCCAAGGACCGTTCCTCTACCGCATCACCAAACGGAAAGCTAGCTAGTCCCCACTCTAAAGGCATTAGATAAAGAGAGTCCATCTTGCTTACTTTTTCGGCATCATACGGTGTGTGCCAAGCTTTCAAAGAAAAAGGATGTAAAACTTTGATCTGAAAACCGTCCTCGAACCAATACTCCGGCCAATTCATCCACGGTGTTGCCCCGGGTATAGCATTACCGTTATTGTCGGTTACTATATGAACCTCGTTTTGCCAGTCCTCGAAATCCACAAACCACTCGGTCTTTTGCAATAATAAGAACCGTAAACTATTTTTCACGATTATCAATAAAGGCAATCTAACATATTTTCTCAAAGTTCGTTGCAAAAATAAGAAATAAGTTCGTATTCCGAGCCCATTGTCAACGTTACTCTCCCATTCGTCGATTGCCGCCCACTGTTTATACTCTTTAGCTGCATCCGATAGCTGCGTGTCCTCTTGCTTCCTCTCATTTCTCCACATCGGGAATTTTAGGAATTTTAGGGTTTTTATACCTGCACTTCTTATACTTCTTGTCAGTCTTTCCCCTTCTTTCCTTTCTTTCCCTTTTTCCCTTTTTTTCCTTTCTTTCCCTTTTTCCCTTTTTTTCCTTTCTTTCCCTTTTTCCCTTTTTTTCCTTTCTTTCCTTTCTTTTTCGTCTCTCTTCCTTTTTGTTTTTGCAAGGGGGCCTTTTTTGCTTATTTTGATTTTCAAGTTATCTATCAATTTTTGAACAAGGGCCTTCACTTGGCTAAATTTGAAATAAATATCCAGTCTACTTGTTGTGAAGTGATAAAAAAGAGGGGAATGAAAAAAAGGTTCAACCCATCTTAAAGCAATGCGTTTACGCCGTTGGGCGCGCATAGAACCTTTGATTAGACCCGGACGATAATTGTCCCAGTTCGAAAACTCGTATTTAATAATCTCCTTTCTTTCCTTTTTGGTTAAGCGATGGAAAAGCTCATCAGTATTCAGAATATCTTTCTCAATCTCCTCATCCGTTTTTTCAGTCTTATCCTTTTTTTTAGTCTTTTGATCAATCTCATTCTCCGTTTTTTTAGTCTTTTGATCAATCTCATTCTCCGTTTTTTTAGTCTTTTGATCAATCTCATTCTCCGTTTTTTCAGTCTTTTGATCAATCTCATTCTCCGTTTTTTTAGTCTTTTGATCAATCTCATTCTCCGTTTTTTCAGTCTTTTGATCAATCTCATTCTCCGTTTTTTCAGTCTTTTGATCAATCTCATTCTCCGTTTTTTCAGTCTTTTGATCAATCTCATTCTCCGTTTTTTCAGTCTTTTGATCAATCTCATTCTCCGTTTTTTCAGTCTTTTGATCAATCTCATTCTCCGTTTTTTCCGTTTTTTCATCTTTTTGAGTACCTTTCCTCTTCTTCCTCTTCCTCTTCGACCTTCTTTTCTTCTCACTTAGACTAAAGTCTTTAATTTTGTATGATAAAATCTCATAGTCATTTTCCTTCTTATCGTCCAGCCTCTTAGGAGCGGTTACAGTACTGAATCCTACCTCCTTCTGCAGCTCGCTGATTAATAGAAAGCGCCATCGAGGGACTTTTTTACTAATTTTGTGATCCAAATACAATTTTTGAAGCAGACCGTAGTTTCTTAGCTCTTTCTCATTTTTTTCTTGCTCGTTCCAATCAACTCTTCCGTCCCTTTTACCATGAAATAATTTGGCCAAAGGATTAGAAAAAATTTTGCTTTTTGCTAGTCGTTGAAATAATTTGGCCAAAGGATTAGAAAAAAATTTGCTTTTTGCTAGTCGTTTTTGTCTTTCTAGTAGCCCGAACGTTCTCAGTTCATATTTTTGGGAATGCGGAAGGAAACCTGGAAGAAGGGTATCAATCATGCGATTTATCTCAACGAGTTTTCTAACTCTAGGTACGTAAGGTTGAATAATCTCTCTTTCACGAGATTGAGAGGTTTCGCCGTTTTTTCTTCCACGAGATTTGAAAATGGGCCTCTTTTTTCTCCTACGAGCTTGGGATTTGAAAGTTTGACTAGTTTTTCTCCCACGAGCTTGATATTTTAAATATTTACCATATAAACGCCTTGCAATCTTTTTTCTTCTCCGAGGTTGATTTCTTTTCTTCGATGCATTCTCGAGGGACTCACAACAGGACTCAAAAAAGTTAAGAACTGGATTCATTGGGGTTACACTACTTTCGCCTGGAATAACAATTTTAGTAGTTTCGCCTAGTTGAATCGGTTCGCTTGTTTGGATTGGAATTGGACTTTTTTCGATTGGAATTGGACTTTTTTCGATTGGAATTGGACTTTTTTTGATTGAAATTGGAGCAGTGGCAACCTCGGGTGTGTTCAAGTCCAGAGAGGACTTCACCTCTTTGATTCTTCCACGATGGGGCCCATTCAAAAAAGGATCATACTTTGTTGGTAGGCAAATTTTGATAGTTTTATCCGTACAAACCCGAGTCCTTTTGTCGAGTATATCTCGAAAAAGAAATCCCGTGTCTAGAGCCTCCATTCTCTTTTTTAACTCATTATTTAAGTTTGTTTTTTTTTCTTTGTTATTATTAAGCCAATTTTTATCTAGTTCATCAAAGGAGGGTCTTTCTACTGTGGATGAAGATATCCCGATCCTTTTCATCATTTCCTTGAAAAAAGACAAAGCAGGAAGATATGTAAAAGCTATTCTTTCTTTTCCATCGCTTCGGCATGTATCAAAAAAATATTGTGAGGTGCCCTCTTGTACAGCCCCCATAAACAACTGATTTCTTATGTATCGTAATGGACGATCCCATCGGTTAGGCTCGAAAAATGACATCGCAGTTGCTTCAAACGAGTCGTCGGAGTCAGTGAATTTGTCTTCAACTTTCACTTTATTCAGACCCACATCCCGAGACACCGACTTGTCGGGTTCAGTGAATTCGCCTTCAACTTTCACTTTATTCAGACCCACATCCCGAGACACCGACTTGTCGGGTTCAGTGAATTCGCCTTCAACTTTCACTTCTTCAACTTTCAGTTCATTCGGATCCACATCCCGATACACCGACTCGTCGGGGTCAGTGAATCTGCGTTCAACAACTTCATTCAGATCCACATCCCCATAGACTCCCCATAAATTCAAAGAGTTAGGGTTAGGTACCAATTTTTTGAATTCCCTTTTGAATTCCCTTTTGAATTCCCTTTGTTTTATTTTGTTTTTCGTCATCGGATTATTCACCAACCCGCTGAACGCGTAAGACTTTTCGATTTGTCTCGTTAGATGGGAGGGTTGGAGTGTTCTTTCGACGGTGCTCTTGAGTTTATACGTTACCATGGGTATCGGCATTCGAGTTGCATAGACGACCGAGGTAATATATAAGAAAATAGTAATTACCCGACCGGTGTTTCGCAGTAGCTCTACTAACACCAAGTATTGCACTTCTGACACAAACCACTCACAGTCTCGCACAAGTAACGTAAAGTCGTCCCCAAGGTGTTTAGCAAGGTACTGATAAATCTTAGTACTGTACTTATTCCAGTACTTAAGAAATTCTGACACACGTTGGGCCAAAAAGGCCGTAAATGCTTCCCCAAGGTACTTAGTAATGGACTTATTCCATTTTGACACAAGTTGGTTCTGAGCGCTCCTCAAACGATATTTGTATATCCAAGCGAATAATCTTTGTAAGAATAAAAGTAAACAAATTTGACCAATTGACCAACCAACAAAACTACCCGTTAGAAAATCCAGCTTGTTCTTGCATCGAAACAGATAAATGTGGCCTAATCTGGCTGACAGTGAACTTGGTAAAATAATCTGGTTGGATAATTGAAAAATGAAACTATTCAGGAAAATGCTGAAAGTGCTGCTGGTACTGATACTAAACGAGGGATGGAAATTGTCAAACAAAAACGAAATCACAAGGTAGGGTAGAAAGAAAGCCGTTATTGCGTGCGGTATACACAATAATCGATGGAGAGGCGCATTATAAATCGATAGGAACCTCACGAGCTGTCCCAGAATCAAACCAGTTATTGCTGCTACCTTCTTCTCAGGCTCTTCGACGAGAAGGAAAAAATAAGAAGGTCTAATCGAGAATACAGTTATCAGCCCACAGGCTAGGCCCACGAAAGCTGCCGAATTCAGTATCTTTAAGAAAACTGTGAATAATGGTTGAAAGCTCATATTTTCCTCCTATAAATATATTGGTTGTTTTGCGGATGTTGCAAAAAAAAGTGTACTGGACAATTTCGAAGGTTCGTTATTGAGAACATTAGAGAATGAAAAATCATGCGTTTTTAAATCTATCTGACTAAAATTTCGAAAGAAAATAGAATTCTTACTATAAGAGATTTTTCTAGTTTTACATAATAGGCAACCTAGGTATTTCTTCATATTTTCTTTCAATTATTCTTTTTCCTCTTCGTAGTCTATTAATAACAAAACGGGTTTCCAATGGACAAAGTCAAAATTCCAACGGCTTTGGCTACTATAACCTTCCCGACCACGATTTTTTCTTTTTTCTAGTCATTTCACCTCGAAATACGAAATTGTATTCTACTAGGTATGAAACTAAGAAATAGAAATTCTAACGAAATAGTGGATTCCATCGTTTCTATGGTTACTTCTTAAACGGTGAGGTCTTCTCTATACACCGGAGCCTTTCACTTTATTTAATGAATATTATTGGTAACTTGTATAGTTCACATTCTTTGGCTCTACCCATGAATTTTCCAGTAACTAGGCCTTTCACAACGAGATCTACATATACAGTAACGGTATTTCATTTTGAGGATTGGCTGGGTAGCTGACCCTCTTAGTCCGTTCTTGCAAGAGGGCGGTCTGTTTTTCAATTTTAACCAAGATTTCCTCCGCTTAATGGATAACCATTTGCTACCAATGGAGAATTCTTAAATTGAGGTGATTGGATTGACACCAATGGAAACCATAAATTTCATACACAATGAAAGGCATAGGAGCAATGATACTGGAAAATTTTTCTCTTTCCTTTGTTCTAGCTGATGATCTGAACGAGTCGCACATACAACCTAGTACACGTTCCTCGACGTTGAGGGCATCTCTTAAGAGCGGGGGATTTTGTGACATTTCTGATTGGCTGTCTTGTATTTCTAATGAGTTGGTTAATAGTTGGCATGTTGAATCATATACATAATAGTAGGGTTTAGATTTATCCTAACCGGATTCCTCCTATACCGGAGTCCTCTTATTAAAGGCGGTCAGTAGGGGTAATCTCAAATCATGGATTTCCTAGACCTCCCAGTCATCCGCTATAGAATCAACAATTCCATAAGTTCGGGCCTCTGTTGGTGTCATATAAGTATGTCTTTTCAGGTCGGCGATTCCCATCGCTATAGACCTGCGCGATCTTTGTGCATAATGGTCAAAGAGATTCACTAATGTATGGAATAAAGAAATAAACGACGTCATCTTTTATAAAAGAAAGAGAAAAGAATAAGAAGAAAATGTTTCTCAAAAAGCATTTACCTAAGTTTCGATTTTTTCAAACTCAAAATGGGTCATAGTTTCATTTTTCTCAAAAAGAACTTGCCTAAGTTTCCATTTTTGCAAACTCAAAAGAGGAGTCTATCATTATAGAAAATGGTTTGTTAGTATCGTTGTATACGGAATATTCTTTGATCTATTCGTCAGCCAATTCTCAAAAATGGAGGTTCGTTTCCATTTTCCCTCCGGGGGTCATAATAAAAGAAAGAGTTAATGATACACAATACACAGTAGGATACACCAAATGAAATTCGTCGATCTAAAAGTTTTCGCAAGCGTTCTTGGTCGAAAAATGTGAATGAACTATCCCGCTGAATTCAATTCCTTATACCAAATGACTTCTAAAAACATAGATTCACTAATGTATGGAATAAAGAAATCAACGACGTCATCTTTTGAGAAGGCAAAGAATTTTTGACCTTCGACGAAAAGGAATCTTCGTCGAAACTGAATCTGCTTCTTCTTCGAAAGAGCTTAGAACCCTTAGAAAAGACAGTAGGGTCTTCTAAAAGTCCTTCCGAAAGTGGAAGCAAAAATTTCAATCTCTTGTTCAGTTTGAAAGACAGATTTGTAAATAGAACAGTGCGCACAGCGCAAAGATTCGTCATTCCCTCTATTGCGATACTTCCGAAGACTCAACTCGATTCGCGGGGCCACTTGGGTAAGGAAGGACTGAACGTATTCCATAAATGGGCGACCAGCTGAATCGACTTCGGCGAATTCTGAGATTAGCAGCTCGAACAAGATTGGGAAAGTGCATCCATTGTAAGCCCTAGTTTGAAGGCGTAGAAATCTAGCTTCTAAAGACGTTGTGGAAGGATCGTCTCTCCTTTAGAATCCTGAGTAGATAAAGTGCCCCATTCTTATTGGGTATAGCCTAATCACCAATGGGTAATGGTTCATCTATGGAATAAATACACGATATTATCTTTTATTCGAAAGGCTTCTTCAGCTTTACCCAATTATATGCTTGACTATAATTCCCGGGAGTCAGTGCTATAGCCTGTTCCAATACTCAGCTTGATCGAACCAAGCCTCAGCAATTTCAGAATCTCTCTGTGGACTGGCCTTTTCTCCCCGGCCAGTATGGGTAATCTCAAATCATGAATTTCCTAGACCTCCCAGTCAGCCGCTACAGAATCAACAATTCCATAAGTTCGGGCCTCTGTTGGTGTCATATAAGTATATCTTTTCAGGTCGGCGATTACCATCGCTATAGACCTGCGCGATCTTTGTGCATAATGTCCTACGACGTAGTTACGTAATTTTGTCACTTCGTCTCCGTCCAGGCCTACGTCACTCGGGGTGCGATTCTTTGGAAAAGCACATTTTGGTTCATGAATCATTACCCTGATGATATAATAAAAGGTTCTTCTAGTTCGCCTGATAAAGGGAAGAGAAAAGAAAGAAAGAGAAAAGAATAAGAAGAAAAAAGATAGAATTGAACAACCGTACAGGCATCTTTTGTGCATTGCATACGGCTCTACAATCAAATTGATCCTTACCCTCTATCAAAGAAAGAGAAAAATAGGATCTATTAGACCTCGATCAGTAAATGATCAAATTACCACCCTTCCTTTTGTGGGAGGTCAAAACTACTATGATGGCTCCGTTGCTTTATATATGGATTTCTTTTTTGTCTATGATTAAGCAATCCCAAAGTTGCTTTTTTATTTGATTAAATAAACTAAGGAAAAAAGAATCTTTTTTTTCACTCGTTCATAACATAAATATTGTTACTAGATCTCCGGTGTGAAAGCAAAAATGTGACGCTGAACTGGACTCCCGATAGATAAAATCATAAATACCTTTTATCTCATACTACTCTCTCGATACATAATCTAATGCTTTGAAAAAACAATCAAAAACTTTCATATATCGAATTCAAAGTGCCATGCTATTATTACTTATATTACTTACTATTCATATTTCATATGGCGAAGGCATAGTCTTCTTTTTTATCTCAAATAAAACCTCATTGGCGCCAAACGTGAGGGAATGCTAGACGTTTGGGTTGTGATCCTCCGGACAGGATGAAAGCGGCCATTGAAGCGACTACTCCCATGCCTAGTGTATGTACATCTGGTCGCACCAGTCGGCTAACATCATGCACAGAGATTCCATACACTACTGATCCACCAGGAGAGTTGATAAATAAAAATTGTTCTTTGGTATTATCCTCTATATTGAGAAATACCATAAGACCCACAATTGTATTCGCGAGCTCCTTATCCAGGTCTTTGAATAAAAAAAGTGCTCTGTCTCGATAAAGTCGTTCGATTAGGGTCAAATTCTATTCCTTAGGAACCGTACAGGCGCCTTTTGACGCATACGGTTCCAAAATTTTGCGAAAAAAATCAATGTATAGATTCCAATCCCCTTTCGGATTTCATAGAATGCTCTTTCGGACTTCTCATTTTGATTCGATTTTCAAGAAAGACGAGTAAAGAATTAATGAAACTTATCGAATTCACTTTTCATTGATGTAGTCTTTCATCGAGATCCAATTCAAATCACGATGTCATTTGCTTGTTCCTAAATGGACCTCGTTAATCTGAATCTTTTTAGGTTTATACTCTACTCCGGGTAAAGATCCACCCGCTTTTGATTTGCACATATAGAACAAATACTCCCATTACCACTTCTTTTTTCTCAATTCAGGCATTTCGGCAAATATTCGAGGTCTTCATGCATATTACTCGATTGATTAACAGAACAGTTTCAGATCATTTCTATTTACAAATAAGATTTCTTTCTAACTAGGAATCCGTTTATGATATAAGGAGTAATGGTAGATAGATTACCAATTGGTTTTTTTAAACGGAGCCTGGATACTTCAATTTATTCGTCCAACCAAGCCAACCATAAATTATTCGAACGGCTAATAGGAATTTGAATGCCCCTAAAAAATGTATCTAATTGGACTTCACGCTCCAAATTTTGGATGATTCAATTAATCTTTCTTGGGCGAAATAGAGGATCTCTCAATCGGGGAGAGAACGGGGAA
>JAOWBW010001928.1:57500-62500 GCA_026119855.1 Campanula takesimana | reverse complement strand
GTGCATTGGAACCCAGCGTTATCGACTCAAATCCACGAGTAGTCCGGAATATTTCGCTTTCCAAGCCAAATCCCCTAGTATATAAAAGAGTGGAAAAGTGCTTTCGTTGTTGTGAAATAACAGGCCGTCGTACCTTAATGCACGTATTGAATCTATGCGTATCTATTAGAGAGGGCTGCATTTTTTGAGGCATATGGGTTGAAGCAATAACAAGATTATTGCTACTGGAAGATCTTTCACAATCCCAGGAGAGAAGGTGCGATAATAGACCGATAGAGAAGAAATCCGAATCCGAGAAATCCAGCTCATGAATATTTGGAATCCATATTAGGCAAGGAGACATTGCTTTTGCTAATTCGATTTGAAGAGACATATAAAATTTGTGTACGTATACAACCGTATCCATATCGTCAGTTTGATCATCCATCGAAATCTGTTCCAGGTCCGGATCCGCGTCGTAATCGGCCGAAGGTATTGTATAAAAAACAGTCAAAAAATTCGCCAAAACACGCATATAATCAGACCACTCAACATGATCAATAGCCTTAATATCTTCACTAAGCATCCCAATCTCATCACGAGACTCAATAACAACCTCGATCTCATCATCACTGTCATACTCATCCTCCTCATCAAGGATATCTTCAAAACGATAAATTGTACCCCGGAACTTGTGCAGAATTATCGTAATGAAAGGAAGATAGGAGTTTTTCGCTAGGTAGTTGACCAAATAGGATCGTCCAAGTCCTATGCAACCTATCACTAAAATACTCTTAGAGGGGGCTAAGGTTAAGCGTAGCGAAAAGGGTTTTTGACGAGATAGGGAAGGATCAACCCCAGACGAGGTCTGTGAATAAGTCATTGTATGATAAAGAGCAAGGAATATCCGTTTTTCTGCTAAAGAAAATGGATTGAACTCATAATTTAATAGATCCTTTTTATGAAAGTCAATTACCTTTCGTAAGTACACTTCGCCCGGTTGTTCAATCATTTCAGGCAGCACCTCATCCTTTAATCCATACTCATCACTATGAGTCAAACTCCATAAAATTTCAGAAATACTTCTTTCTCTCTTTAAGGTGACGAACTGCATCAAGACTTCTCTTTCTTGATTGTCAATCCAATAATTGTTTGAGACCCAGTCGGCTGTTTGATCCCAATACGGCGTCACTTTTTTTCTTTTTCTTATGAATGAATAGATCTCTTTACTTGTATGACTTATGGATCTTGTCTTTATCGCAAAAGTAATTTCATTACTTATGAGATTTATGAGCTTGATGATAGGTCTGAGATTGATATTGAAAAATTTCCTTTTCTTCTTAACGCGCAGTCCATAAGGATTAGGGAATAACATCTTTTCCAGAAGACCTAGAAAGAAATTTTTGACCCTTAACCCGAAATCGGGCGATTCATATGGAGGATACTCAGCCATAAGTTCTTCCAACTCAATCTCAATCATCACTTCATCCAGGATCAAAGCTTCGGCCGTTTTGAATTTTCTCACTATTAAAAACCAGTTATCTAAACTCTGTAAAAAAGCTCTAGAAACGAGACATACAACAACAAGAACCAATAAATCCATTAAAATGAAGAACTCCCGAAGATTTCTCCTGTTCCGAGGTGACCCATTATTTCTCTTTCGAGAAAAAGTTTTCCTATAACCTGTGTCGAGACACGTCTCGTAAAAGGTCTTTATCCTCTTTAATAGGAACGTCAATCTAAAAAGTTTCGCATCCACTTTTTTGAATTGCGTCTCCCATTTTTTGAATTTCGGCGTCCATTTTTCTTTTGCTTGTGTCCATTTCTCCGTCCATTTCCTCCTCCATTTCCTCGTCCATTTCCTCTTCAATCGTAGAACATACAAGTCAATCTCAATAATACGAATTCGCCATCTTCGCCTGTCCCATATTCTCCCCCATAGATCTGAAACAATGTCTAAAAATAGAACGGTTAGATATCTGAGCCCTGTCGAAGTAAGGGCCCATGGCAGATATCTTTTGAATAGCTTCCATTTTGTTTTTGCGATATATTTTTGGAATAGATCCCCTTTTGAACGAATTGAAAAAGCACTAGCTAAGCTTTTTTTATTTCTATCCATGCGCATTTTTTTATAGGATGTCCTTAGATAAAGACTCCTTAGTTGATCTTTTCGGACAATACCATCATCTTTGTTACGACTACGACAATCATTTTTTCTCTTTTCGATTTCTAATGATAAAAATTTATCAAACGATGAAGAGGGAATAAAAAGGCTCTTTGAATTAAAATTTGTATAGGGAAGCAAAAAGCTCTTAGAATTCAACTTGAGAGACCGATAGAACCGTTCTAAATCAAATAGCTTATTAATTGAAAGCAACTCATCGCCTTCTAAATCAGCTAGATTGAGATCTGAAAGAGACTCATCAACCTCGGTCCCTTCTAAATCAGCTAGATTGAGATCTGAAAGAGACTCATCAACCTCGGTCCCTTCTAAATCAGCTAGATTGAGATCTGAAAGAGACTCATCGATCTCCGTCCCTTCTAAATCAGCTCGGTTGAGATCTGAAAGAGACTCATCGACTTTCGTCGCTTCTAAATCAGCTCGAGACTCATCGACCTTCGTCCTTTCTAAATCAGCTCGATTGAGCTCTGAAAGAGACTCATCGACCTTCGTCGCTTCTAAATCAGCTCGAGACTCATCGACCTTCGTCCTTTCTAAATCAGCTCGATTGAGCTCTGAAAGAGACTCATCGACCTTCGTCGCTTCTAAATCAGCTAGATCGATAGCTTCTAACTCAGCTAGATCAATATCAATATCTTCTAAATAAGCTCGATTGATAGCTTCTAACTCAGCTCGATCGATAGCTTCTAAATCAGGTGGCTCGATAGGTTCTAAATCAGCTAGATCGATAGCTTCTAACTCAGGTCGATCGATATCTTCTAAATCAGCTTGATCGACCTTCGTCCTTTCTAAATCAGCTCGAGACTCATCGACCTTCGTCGCTTCTAAATCAGCTCGAGACTCATCGACCTTCGTCCTTTCTAAATCAGCTAGATCGATAACTTCTAACTCAGGTTGATCGATATCTTCTAAATAAGCTCGATGGATCTCTGAAAGCAATTCATCTAACTCAGCTCGATCTATATCATCTGAAAGCAACTCATTAACTTTTAAATCAGCTAGATCGAGATCTGAAAGCAACTCATTAACTTTTAAATCAGCTAGATCGAGATCTGAAAGAGACTCATCGACCTTCGTACCTTGTAAATCAAATAGATTCATATCTGAAAAAGACTCATCGACCTTCGTCGCTTCTAAAGCAGCTCGATCGATATCTGAAAGCCACTCATGGAGCTTCGTAAGCACCTCATCGCGCTTCGTCCCTTCTGAATCAAATAGATTCATATCTGAAAAAGACTGATCCAAGTTAAAAGACTGATCCAAGTTCTTCTCTTCTGAATCAAATAGATTCATATCTGAAAAAGACTCATGCAAGTTCTTCCCTTCTGAATCAAATAGATTCATATCTGAAAGAGGTTGACAATAAGTTGTTTCCAAATTTTCGAGTTCTGGCTCTAGTTTCAACTCTTCTTCGAAAGTGACTAGTAGTTCGGGTTTTTTTTCATCAGATGTACAAATGTCTACGATCGGGTCTCTTTTTAGATAAATGTCTAGATACGGGTCTCGACACCAGATAGGTTCAGCCTCCCCCGTTTGTACAAAATCCTTAGATCTGAATATCTTAGATATCTCTGACTGGATTGCTGAAAGAATATCTCTCTCCGAAAAAGCATGTATTTTTTGACCGACGCCCAAAGAAAATTTTTTGTTGCGTTTTTTGTTGCGAATGAAGAAAGTATTAAGGAATTGTCGATAGATAAAATCAGAATTATTGAGACGGGCCCTTTTCACCGAAAATGGGAATTTTTTGTTACAAATTTGGCTGAAGTAATCTGTTTTACGCCTTTCGAATGGACGTTGATGTGCTTTATAAAAAAAAGATATCAACGAACTTATCTCAGAACTTATCTCAAATGGTTTCAGGGGATGTACCCAATTGTATGGATCATCGAATATCATTGAGAAATCGGAATACATGTTATCCAGCTTCTTGCAGGTGTCCTCGAACAACCATTTCATGTGAACCCGGAGTCTTTTATCTGGGAAGAGGTCCTTCATCAGGCTCTCCCCAATCGGCCCACGCGGATAAAAAAGCATCGACTGCCTTTCTAGCGGTTTGCAAGACTCATCATCATCCAGTTGCTCAGAAACGAAATCATCATCCAGTTGCTCAGAAACGAAATCATCATCCAGTTGCTCAAAAACGAAATCATCATCCAGTTGCTCAGAAACGAAATCATCATCCAGTTGCTCAGAAACGAAATCATCATCCAGTTGCTCAGAAACGAAATCATCATCCAGTTGCTCAGAAACGAAATCTTTCTGGGTGATGTCTGTCCAAGTGAATGTGTCTGTGTATCTTTCTGCAGCCCGCCGCATGGATCTATCAAAACGATGAAGATCAGCGAACCATGGACCCTTTTCCAAAAAAAAATTCGATAAATGTTGGTTGATCGTATATTTCCTTGGAATTCTATGATTCAGAGTATCCTTTTCTATTTCATCCCTTTGAATTCCATCTTCGAAGTTATGATTCAGAGTATCCTTTTCTATTTCATCCCTTTGAATTCCATCTTCGAAGTTATGATTCAGAGTATCCTTTTCTATTTCATCCCTTTGAATTCCATCTTCGAAGTTATGTCGAGACTTTCTCTCTTCATACAAAGTCCGCGAAAGTGGAACCCATGGATTTTTTCTCCATGGCCTCCCGCGCCTGCAGGGGTTACCTATCTGAGTGGGATCCTGTCGCCGCATTTCTTCTCGCAGCTTTTCTATGCAGTATTTTCGAGAGAACAGGTCAAATACATTAGTATAGATCAGATCCTCATTTATTGCATTTATTGATAGAATCAATAAATTTGACAGGGGATCAAATTTTGAAATAGGCTGAATTGAGACA
>JAOWBW010001928.1:40000-45000 GCA_026119855.1 Campanula takesimana | reverse complement strand
TTTCGGTTATTAGGCGATCGGAAACTATAGATATGGTTAAGCTATTCAAGACCCTTCTCTATTTACACAATACTGTCTCAATTCAGCCTATTTCAAAATTTGATCCCCTGTCAAATTTATTGATTCTATCAATAAATGCAATAAATGAGGATCTGATCTATACTAATGTATTTGACCTGTTCTCTCGAAAATACTGCATAGAAAAGCTGCGAGAAGAAATGCGGCGACAGGATCCCACTCAGATAGGTAACCCCTGCAGGCGCGGGAGGCCATGGAGAAAAAATCCATGGGTTCCACTTTCGCGGACTTTGTATGAAGAGAGAAAGTCTCGACATAACTTCGAAGATGGAATTCAAAGGGATGAAATAGAAAAGGATACTCTGAATCATAACTTCGAAGATGGAATTCAAAGGGATGAAATAGAAAAGGATACTCTGAATCATAACTTCGAAGATGGAATTCAAAGGGATGAAATAGAAAAGGATACTCTGAATCATAGAATTCCAAGGAAATATACGATCAACCAACATTTATCGAATTTTTTTTTGGAAAAGGGTCCATGGTTCGCTGATCTTCATCGTTTTGATAGATCCATGCGGCGGGCTGCAGAAAGATACACAGACACATTCACTTGGACAGACATCACCCAGAAAGATTTCGTTTCTGAGCAACTGGATGATGATTTCGTTTCTGAGCAACTGGATGATGATTTCGTTTCTGAGCAACTGGATGATGATTTCGTTTCTGAGCAACTGGATGATGATTTCGTTTTTGAGCAACTGGATGATGATTTCGTTTCTGAGCAACTGGATGATGATTTCGTTTCTGAGCAACTGGATGATGATGAGTCTTGCAAACCGCTAGAAAGGCAGTCGATGCTTTTTTATCCGCGTGGGCCGATTGGGGAGAGCCTGATGAAGGACCTCTTCCCAGATAAAAGACTCCGGGTTCACATGAAATGGTTGTTCGAGGACACCTGCAAGAAGCTGGATAACATGTATTCCGATTTCTCAATGATATTCGATGATCCATACAATTGGGTACATCCCCTGAAACCATTTGAGATAAGTTCTGAGATAAGTTCGTTGATATCTTTTTTTTATAAAGCACATCAACGTCCATTCGAAAGGCGTAAAACAGATTACTTCAGCCAAATTTGTAACAAAAAATTCCCATTTTCGGTGAAAAGGGCCCGTCTCAATAATTCTGATTTTATCTATCGACAATTCCTTAATACTTTCTTCATTCGCAACAAAAAACGCAACAAAAAATTTTCTTTGGGCGTCGGTCAAAAAATACATGCTTTTTCGGAGAGAGATATTCTTTCAGCAATCCAGTCAGAGATATCTAAGATATTCAGATCTAAGGATTTTGTACAAACGGGGGAGGCTGAACCTATCTGGTGTCGAGACCCGTATCTAGACATTTATCTAAAAAGAGACCCGATCGTAGACATTTGTACATCTGATGAAAAAAAACCCGAACTACTAGTCACTTTCGAAGAAGAGTTGAAACTAGAGCCAGAACTCGAAAATTTGGAAACAACTTATTGTCAACCTCTTTCAGATATGAATCTATTTGATTCAGAAGGGAAGAACTTGCATGAGTCTTTTTCAGATATGAATCTATTTGATTCAGAAGAGAAGAACTTGGATCAGTCTTTTAACTTGGATCAGTCTTTTTCAGATATGAATCTATTTGATTCAGAAGGGACGAAGCGCGATGAGGTGCTTACGAAGCTCCATGAGTGGCTTTCAGATATCGATCGAGCTGCTTTAGAAGCGACGAAGGTCGATGAGTCTTTTTCAGATATGAATCTATTTGATTTACAAGGTACGAAGGTCGATGAGTCTCTTTCAGATCTCGATCTAGCTGATTTAAAAGTTAATGAGTTGCTTTCAGATCTCGATCTAGCTGATTTAAAAGTTAATGAGTTGCTTTCAGATGATATAGATCGAGCTGAGTTAGATGAATTGCTTTCAGAGATCCATCGAGCTTATTTAGAAGATATCGATCAACCTGAGTTAGAAGTTATCGATCTAGCTGATTTAGAAAGGACGAAGGTCGATGAGTCTCGAGCTGATTTAGAAGCGACGAAGGTCGATGAGTCTCGAGCTGATTTAGAAAGGACGAAGGTCGATCAAGCTGATTTAGAAGATATCGATCGACCTGAGTTAGAAGCTATCGATCTAGCTGATTTAGAACCTATCGAGCCACCTGATTTAGAAGCTATCGATCGAGCTGAGTTAGAAGCTATCAATCGAGCTTATTTAGAAGATATTGATATTGATCTAGCTGAGTTAGAAGCTATCGATCTAGCTGATTTAGAAGCGACGAAGGTCGATGAGTCTCTTTCAGAGCTCAATCGAGCTGATTTAGAAAGGACGAAGGTCGATGAGTCTCGAGCTGATTTAGAAGCGACGAAGGTCGATGAGTCTCTTTCAGAGCTCAATCGAGCTGATTTAGAAAGGACGAAGGTCGATGAGTCTCGAGCTGATTTAGAAGCGACGAAAGTCGATGAGTCTCTTTCAGATCTCAACCGAGCTGATTTAGAAGGGACGGAGATCGATGAGTCTCTTTCAGATCTCAATCTAGCTGATTTAGAAGGGACCGAGGTTGATGAGTCTCTTTCAGATCTCAATCTAGCTGATTTAGAAGGGACCGAGGTTGATGAGTCTCTTTCAGATCTCAATCTAGCTGATTTAGAAGGCGATGAGTTGCTTTCAATTAATAAGCTATTTGATTTAGAACGGTTCTATCGGTCTCTCAAGTTGAATTCTAAGAGCTTTTTGCTTCCCTATACAAATTTTAATTCAAAGAGCCTTTTTATTCCCTCTTCATCGTTTGATAAATTTTTATCATTAGAAATCGAAAAGAGAAAAAATGATTGTCGTAGTCGTAACAAAGATGATGGTATTGTCCGAAAAGATCAACTAAGGAGTCTTTATCTAAGGACATCCTATAAAAAAATGCGCATGGATAGAAATAAAAAAAGCTTAGCTAGTGCTTTTTCAATTCGTTCAAAAGGGGATCTATTCCAAAAATATATCGCAAAAACAAAATGGAAGCTATTCAAAAGATATCTGCCATGGGCCCTTACTTCGACAGGGCTCAGATATCTAACCGTTCTATTTTTAGACATTGTTTCAGATCTATGGGGGAGAATATGGGACAGGCGAAGATGGCGAATTCGTATTATTGAGATTGACTTGTATGTTCTACGATTGAAGAGGAAATGGACGAGGAAATGGAGGAGGAAATGGACGGAGAAATGGACACAAGCAAAAGAAAAATGGACGCCGAAATTCAAAAAATGGGAGACGCAATTCAAAAAAGTGGATGCGAAACTTTTTAGATTGACGTTCCTATTAAAGAGGATAAAGACCTTTTACGAGACGTGTCTCGACACAGGTTATAGGAAAACTTTTTCTCGAAAGAGAAATAATGGGTCACCTCGGAACAGGAGAAATCTTCGGGAGTTCTTCATTTTAATGGATTTATTGGTTCTTGTTGTTGTATGTCTCGTTTCTAGAGCTTTTTTACAGAGTTTAGATAACTGGTTTTTAATAGTGAGAAAATTCAAAACGGCCGAAGCTTTGATCCTGGATGAAGTGATGATTGAGATTGAGTTGGAAGAACTTATGGCTGAGTATCCTCCATATGAATCGCCCGATTTCGGGTTAAGGGTCAAAAATTTCTTTCTAGGTCTTCTGGAAAAGATGTTATTCCCTAATCCTTATGGACTGCGCGTTAAGAAGAAAAGGAAATTTTTCAATATCAATCTCAGACCTATCATCAAGCTCATAAATCTCATAAGTAATGAAATTACTTTTGCGATAAAGACAAGATCCATAAGTCATACAAGTAAAGAGATCTATTCATTCATAAGAAAAAGAAAAAAAGTGACGCCGTATTGGGATCAAACAGCCGACTGGGTCTCAAACAATTATTGGATTGACAATCAAGAAAGAGAAGTCTTGATGCAGTTCGTCACCTTAAAGAGAGAAAGAAGTATTTCTGAAATTTTATGGAGTTTGACTCATAGTGATGAGTATGGATTAAAGGATGAGGTGCTGCCTGAAATGATTGAACAACCGGGCGAAGTGTACTTACGAAAGGTAATTGACTTTCATAAAAAGGATCTATTAAATTATGAGTTCAATCCATTTTCTTTAGCAGAAAAACGGATATTCCTTGCTCTTTATCATACAATGACTTATTCACAGACCTCGTCTGGGGTTGATCCTTCCCTATCTCGTCAAAAACCCTTTTCGCTACGCTTAACCTTAGCCCCCTCTAAGAGTATTTTAGTGATAGGTTGCATAGGACTTGGACGATCCTATTTGGTCAACTACCTAGCGAAAAACTCCTATCTTCCTTTCATTACGATAATTCTGCACAAGTTCCGGGGTACAATTTATCGTTTTGAAGATATCCTTGATGAGGAGGATGAGTATGACAGTGATGATGAGATCGAGGTTGTTATTGAGTCTCGTGATGAGATTGGGATGCTTAGTGAAGATATTAAGGCTATTGATCATGTTGAGTGGTCTGATTATATGCGTGTTTTGGCGAATTTTTTGACTGTTTTTTATACAATACCTTCGGCCGATTACGACGCGGATCCGGACCTGGAACAGATTTCGATGGATGATCAAACTGACGATATGGATACGGTTGTATACGTACACAAATTTTATATGTCTCTTCAAATCGAATTAGCAAAAGCAATGTCTCCTTGCCTAATATGGATTCCAAATATTCATGAGCTGGATTTCTCGGATTCGGATTTCTTCTCTATCGGTCTATTATCGCACCTTCTCTCCTGGGATTGTGAAAGATCTTCCAGTAGCAATAATCTTGTTATTGCTTCAACCCATATGCCTCAAAAAATGCAGCCCTCTCTAATAGATACGCATAGATTCAATACGTGCATTAAGGTACGACGGCCTGTTATTTCACAACAACGAAAGCACTTTTCCACTCTTTTATATACTAGG
>JAOWBW010001928.1:0-27500 GCA_026119855.1 Campanula takesimana | reverse complement strand
GGAAGAAGAGGAGGAAGAGGAACCTTGGGTTGACTTATAGTGCGACTTGTCAGATATATTGGCTCATATGGGATTTCCCCGTTCTCTCCCCGATTGAGAGATCCTCTATTTCGCCCAAGAAAGATTAATTGAATCATCCAAAATTTGGAGCGTGAAGTCCAATTAGATACATTTTTTAGGGGCATTCAAATTCCTATTAGCCGTTCGAATAATTTATGGTTGGCTTGGTTGGACGAATAAATTGAAGTATCCAGGCTCCGTTTAAAAAAACCAATTGGTAATCTATCTACCATTACTCCTTATATCATAAACGGATTCCTAGTTAGAAAGAAATCTTATTTGTAAATAGAAATGATCTGAAACTGTTCTGTTAATCAATCGAGTAATATGCATGAAGACCTCGAATATTTGCCGAAATGCCTGAATTGAGAAAAAAGAAGTGGTAATGGGAGTATTTGTTCTATATGTGCAAATCAAAAGCGGGTGGATCTTTACCCGGAGTAGAGTATAAACCTAAAAAGATTCAGATTAACGAGGTCCATTTAGGAACAAGCAAATGACATCGTGATTTGAATTGGATCTCGATGAAAGACTACATCAATGAAAAGTGAATTCGATAAGTTTCATTAATTCTTTACTCGTCTTTCTTGAAAATCGAATCAAAATGAGAAGTCCGAAAGAGCATTCTATGAAATCCGAAAGGGGATTGGAATCTATACATTGATTTTTTTCGCAAAATTTTGGAACCGTATGCGTCAAAAGGCGCCTGTACGGTTCCTAAGGAATAGAATTTGACCCTAATCGAACGACTTTATCGAGACAGAGCACTTTTTTTATTCAAAGACCTGGATAAGGAGCTCGCGAATACAATTGTGGGTCTTATGGTATTTCTCAATATAGAGGATAATACCAAAGAACAATTTTTATTTATCAACTCTCCTGGTGGATCAGTAGTGTATGGAATCTCTGTGCATGATGTTAGCCGACTGGTGCGACCAGATGTACATACACTAGGCATGGGAGTAGTCGCTTCAATGGCCGCTTTCATCCTGTCCGGAGGATCACAACCCAAACGTCTAGCATTCCCTCACGTTTGGCGCCAATGAGGTTTTATTTGAGATAAAAAAGAAGACTATGCCTTCGCCATATGAAATATGAATAGTAAGTAATATAAGTAATAATAGCATGGCACTTTGAATTCGATATATGAAAGTTTTTGATTGTTTTTTCAAAGCATTAGATTATGTATCGAGAGAGTAGTATGAGATAAAAGGTATTTATGATTTTATCTATCGGGAGTCCAGTTCAGCGTCACATTTTTGCTTTCACACCGGAGATCTAGTAACAATATTTATGTTATGAACGAGTGAAAAAAAAGATTCTTTTTTCCTTAGTTTATTTAATCAAATAAAAAAGCAACTTTGGGATTGCTTAATCATAGACAAAAAAGAAATCCATATATAAAGCAACGGAGCCATCATAGTAGTTTTGACCTCCCACAAAAGGAAGGGTGGTAATTTGATCATTTACTGATCGAGGTCTAATAGATCCTATTTTTCTCTTTCTTTGATAGAGGGTAAGGATCAATTTGATTGTAGAGCCGTATGCAATGCACAAAAGATGCCTGTACGGTTGTTCAATTCTATCTTTTTTCTTCTTATTCTTTTCTCTTTCTTTCTTTTCTCTTCCCTTTATCAGGCGAACTAGAAGAACCTTTTATTATATCATCAGGGTAATGATTCATGAACCAAAATGTGCTTTTCCAAAGAATCGCACCCCGAGTGACGTAGGCCTGGACGGAGACGAAGTGACAAAATTACGTAACTACGTCGTAGGACATTATGCACAAAGATCGCGCAGGTCTATAGCGATGGTAATCGCCGACCTGAAAAGATATACTTATATGACACCAACAGAGGCCCGAACTTATGGAATTGTTGATTCTGTAGCGGCTGACTGGGAGGTCTAGGAAATTCATGATTTGAGATTACCCATACTGGCCGGGGAGAAAAGGCCAGTCCACAGAGAGATTCTGAAATTGCTGAGGCTTGGTTCGATCAAGCTGAGTATTGGAACAGGCTATAGCACTGACTCCCGGGAATTATAGTCAAGCATATAATTGGGTAAAGCTGAAGAAGCCTTTCGAATAAAAGATAATATCGTGTATTTATTCCATAGATGAACCATTACCCATTGGTGATTAGGCTATACCCAATAAGAATGGGGCACTTTATCTACTCAGGATTCTAAAGGAGAGACGATCCTTCCACAACGTCTTTAGAAGCTAGATTTCTACGCCTTCAAACTAGGGCTTACAATGGATGCACTTTCCCAATCTTGTTCGAGCTGCTAATCTCAGAATTCGCCGAAGTCGATTCAGCTGGTCGCCCATTTATGGAATACGTTCAGTCCTTCCTTACCCAAGTGGCCCCGCGAATCGAGTTGAGTCTTCGGAAGTATCGCAATAGAGGGAATGACGAATCTTTGCGCTGTGCGCACTGTTCTATTTACAAATCTGTCTTTCAAACTGAACAAGAGATTGAAATTTTTGCTTCCACTTTCGGAAGGACTTTTAGAAGACCCTACTGTCTTTTCTAAGGGTTCTAAGCTCTTTCGAAGAAGAAGCAGATTCAGTTTCGACGAAGATTCCTTTTCGTCGAAGGTCAAAAATTCTTTGCCTTCTCAAAAGATGACGTCGTTGATTTCTTTATTCCATACATTAGTGAATCTATGTTTTTAGAAGTCATTTGGTATAAGGAATTGAATTCAGCGGGATAGTTCATTCACATTTTTCGACCAAGAACGCTTGCGAAAACTTTTAGATCGACGAATTTCATTTGGTGTATCCTACTGTGTATTGTGTATCATTAACTCTTTCTTTTATTATGACCCCCGGAGGGAAAATGGAAACGAACCTCCATTTTTGAGAATTGGCTGACGAATAGATCAAAGAATATTCCGTATACAACGATACTAACAAACCATTTTCTATAATGATAGACTCCTCTTTTGAGTTTGCAAAAATGGAAACTTAGGCAAGTTCTTTTTGAGAAAAATGAAACTATGACCCATTTTGAGTTTGAAAAAATCGAAACTTAGGTAAATGCTTTTTGAGAAACATTTTCTTCTTATTCTTTTCTCTTTCTTTTATAAAAGATGACGTCGTTTATTTCTTTATTCCATACATTAGTGAATCTCTTTGACCATTATGCACAAAGATCGCGCAGGTCTATAGCGATGGGAATCGCCGACCTGAAAAGACATACTTATATGACACCAACAGAGGCCCGAACTTATGGAATTGTTGATTCTATAGCGGATGACTGGGAGGTCTAGGAAATCCATGATTTGAGATTACCCCTACTGACCGCCTTTAATAAGAGGACTCCGGTATAGGAGGAATCCGGTTAGGATAAATCTAAACCCTACTATTATGTATATGATTCAACATGCCAACTATTAACCAACTCATTAGAAATACAAGACAGCCAATCAGAAATGTCACAAAATCCCCCGCTCTTAAGAGATGCCCTCAACGTCGAGGAACGTGTACTAGGTTGTATGTGCGACTCGTTCAGATCATCAGCTAGAACAAAGGAAAGAGAAAAATTTTCCAGTATCATTGCTCCTATGCCTTTCATTGTGTATGAAATTTATGGTTTCCATTGGTGTCAATCCAATCACCTCAATTTAAGAATTCTCCATTGGTAGCAAATGGTTATCCATTAAGCGGAGGAAATCTTGGTTAAAATTGAAAAACAGACCGCCCTCTTGCAAGAACGGACTAAGAGGGTCAGCTACCCAGCCAATCCTCAAAATGAAATACCGTTACTGTATATGTAGATCTCGTTGTGAAAGGCCTAGTTACTGGAAAATTCATGGGTAGAGCCAAAGAATGTGAACTATACAAGTTACCAATAATATTCATTAAATAAAGTGAAAGGCTCCGGTGTATAGAGAAGACCTCACCGTTTAAGAAGTAACCATAGAAACGATGGAATCCACTATTTCGTTAGAATTTCTATTTCTTAGTTTCATACCTAGTAGAATACAATTTCGTATTTCGAGGTGAAATGACTAGAAAAAAGAAAAAATCGTGGTCGGGAAGGTTATAGTAGCCAAAGCCGTTGGAATTTTGACTTTGTCCATTGGAAACCCGTTTTGTTATTAATAGACTACGAAGAGGAAAAAGAATAATTGAAAGAAAATATGAAGAAATACCTAGGTTGCCTATTATGTAAAACTAGAAAAATCTCTTATAGTAAGAATTCTATTTTCTTTCGAAATTTTAGTCAGATAGATTTAAAAACGCATGATTTTTCATTCTCTAATGTTCTCAATAACGAACCTTCGAAATTGTCCAGTACACTTTTTTTTGCAACATCCGCAAAACAACCAATATATTTATAGGAGGAAAATATGAGCTTTCAACCATTATTCACAGTTTTCTTAAAGATACTGAATTCGGCAGCTTTCGTGGGCCTAGCCTGTGGGCTGATAACTGTATTCTCGATTAGACCTTCTTATTTTTTCCTTCTCGTCGAAGAGCCTGAGAAGAAGGTAGCAGCAATAACTGGTTTGATTCTGGGACAGCTCGTGAGGTTCCTATCGATTTATAATGCGCCTCTCCATCGATTATTGTGTATACCGCACGCAATAACGGCTTTCTTTCTACCCTACCTTGTGATTTCGTTTTTGTTTGACAATTTCCATCCCTCGTTTAGTATCAGTACCAGCAGCACTTTCAGCATTTTCCTGAATAGTTTCATTTTTCAATTATCCAACCAGATTATTTTACCAAGTTCACTGTCAGCCAGATTAGGCCACATTTATCTGTTTCGATGCAAGAACAAGCTGGATTTTCTAACGGGTAGTTTTGTTGGTTGGTCAATTGGTCAAATTTGTTTACTTTTATTCTTACAAAGATTATTCGCTTGGATATACAAATATCGTTTGAGGAGCGCTCAGAACCAACTTGTGTCAAAATGGAATAAGTCCATTACTAAGTACCTTGGGGAAGCATTTACGGCCTTTTTGGCCCAACGTGTGTCAGAATTTCTTAAGTACTGGAATAAGTACAGTACTAAGATTTATCAGTACCTTGCTAAACACCTTGGGGACGACTTTACGTTACTTGTGCGAGACTGTGAGTGGTTTGTGTCAGAAGTGCAATACTTGGTGTTAGTAGAGCTACTGCGAAACACCGGTCGGGTAATTACTATTTTCTTATATATTACCTCGGTCGTCTATGCAACTCGAATGCCGATACCCATGGTAACGTATAAACTCAAGAGCACCGTCGAAAGAACACTCCAACCCTCCCATCTAACGAGACAAATCGAAAAGTCTTACGCGTTCAGCGGGTTGGTGAATAATCCGATGACGAAAAACAAAATAAAACAAAGGGAATTCAAAAGGGAATTCAAAAGGGAATTCAAAAAATTGGTACCTAACCCTAACTCTTTGAATTTATGGGGAGTCTATGGGGATGTGGATCTGAATGAAGTTGTTGAACGCAGATTCACTGACCCCGACGAGTCGGTGTATCGGGATGTGGATCCGAATGAACTGAAAGTTGAAGAAGTGAAAGTTGAAGGCGAATTCACTGAACCCGACAAGTCGGTGTCTCGGGATGTGGGTCTGAATAAAGTGAAAGTTGAAGGCGAATTCACTGAACCCGACAAGTCGGTGTCTCGGGATGTGGGTCTGAATAAAGTGAAAGTTGAAGACAAATTCACTGACTCCGACGACTCGTTTGAAGCAACTGCGATGTCATTTTTCGAGCCTAACCGATGGGATCGTCCATTACGATACATAAGAAATCAGTTGTTTATGGGGGCTGTACAAGAGGGCACCTCACAATATTTTTTTGATACATGCCGAAGCGATGGAAAAGAAAGAATAGCTTTTACATATCTTCCTGCTTTGTCTTTTTTCAAGGAAATGATGAAAAGGATCGGGATATCTTCATCCACAGTAGAAAGACCCTCCTTTGATGAACTAGATAAAAATTGGCTTAATAATAACAAAGAAAAAAAAACAAACTTAAATAATGAGTTAAAAAAGAGAATGGAGGCTCTAGACACGGGATTTCTTTTTCGAGATATACTCGACAAAAGGACTCGGGTTTGTACGGATAAAACTATCAAAATTTGCCTACCAACAAAGTATGATCCTTTTTTGAATGGGCCCCATCGTGGAAGAATCAAAGAGGTGAAGTCCTCTCTGGACTTGAACACACCCGAGGTTGCCACTGCTCCAATTTCAATCAAAAAAAGTCCAATTCCAATCGAAAAAAGTCCAATTCCAATCGAAAAAAGTCCAATTCCAATCCAAACAAGCGAACCGATTCAACTAGGCGAAACTACTAAAATTGTTATTCCAGGCGAAAGTAGTGTAACCCCAATGAATCCAGTTCTTAACTTTTTTGAGTCCTGTTGTGAGTCCCTCGAGAATGCATCGAAGAAAAGAAATCAACCTCGGAGAAGAAAAAAGATTGCAAGGCGTTTATATGGTAAATATTTAAAATATCAAGCTCGTGGGAGAAAAACTAGTCAAACTTTCAAATCCCAAGCTCGTAGGAGAAAAAAGAGGCCCATTTTCAAATCTCGTGGAAGAAAAAACGGCGAAACCTCTCAATCTCGTGAAAGAGAGATTATTCAACCTTACGTACCTAGAGTTAGAAAACTCGTTGAGATAAATCGCATGATTGATACCCTTCTTCCAGGTTTCCTTCCGCATTCCCAAAAATATGAACTGAGAACGTTCGGGCTACTAGAAAGACAAAAACGACTAGCAAAAAGCAAATTTTTTTCTAATCCTTTGGCCAAATTATTTCAACGACTAGCAAAAAGCAAAATTTTTTCTAATCCTTTGGCCAAATTATTTCATGGTAAAAGGGACGGAAGAGTTGATTGGAACGAGCAAGAAAAAAATGAGAAAGAGCTAAGAAACTACGGTCTGCTTCAAAAATTGTATTTGGATCACAAAATTAGTAAAAAAGTCCCTCGATGGCGCTTTCTATTAATCAGCGAGCTGCAGAAGGAGGTAGGATTCAGTACTGTAACCGCTCCTAAGAGGCTGGACGATAAGAAGGAAAATGACTATGAGATTTTATCATACAAAATTAAAGACTTTAGTCTAAGTGAGAAGAAAAGAAGGTCGAAGAGGAAGAGGAAGAAGAGGAAAGGTACTCAAAAAGATGAAAAAACGGAAAAAACGGAGAATGAGATTGATCAAAAGACTGAAAAAACGGAGAATGAGATTGATCAAAAGACTGAAAAAACGGAGAATGAGATTGATCAAAAGACTGAAAAAACGGAGAATGAGATTGATCAAAAGACTGAAAAAACGGAGAATGAGATTGATCAAAAGACTGAAAAAACGGAGAATGAGATTGATCAAAAGACTAAAAAAACGGAGAATGAGATTGATCAAAAGACTGAAAAAACGGAGAATGAGATTGATCAAAAGACTAAAAAAACGGAGAATGAGATTGATCAAAAGACTAAAAAAACGGAGAATGAGATTGATCAAAAGACTAAAAAAAAGGATAAGACTGAAAAAACGGATGAGGAGATTGAGAAAGATATTCTGAATACTGATGAGCTTTTCCATCGCTTAACCAAAAAGGAAAGAAAGGAGATTATTAAATACGAGTTTTCGAACTGGGACAATTATCGTCCGGGTCTAATCAAAGGTTCTATGCGCGCCCAACGGCGTAAACGCATTGCTTTAAGATGGGTTGAACCTTTTTTTCATTCCCCTCTTTTTTATCACTTCACAACAAGTAGACTGGATATTTATTTCAAATTTAGCCAAGTGAAGGCCCTTGTTCAAAAATTGATAGATAACTTGAAAATCAAAATAAGCAAAAAAGGCCCCCTTGCAAAAACAAAAAGGAAGAGAGACGAAAAAGAAAGGAAAGAAAGGAAAAAAAGGGAAAAAGGGAAAGAAAGGAAAAAAAGGGAAAAAGGGAAAGAAAGGAAAAAAAGGGAAAAAGGGAAAGAAAGGAAAGAAGGGGAAAGACTGACAAGAAGTATAAGAAGTGCAGGTATAAAAACCCTAAAATTCCTAAAATTCCCGATGTGGAGAAATGAGAGGAAGCAAGAGGACACGCAGCTATCGGATGCAGCTAAAGAGTATAAACAGTGGGCGGCAATCGACGAATGGGAGAGTAACGTTGACAATGGGCTCGGAATACGAACTTATTTCTTATTTTTGCAACGAACTTTGAGAAAATATGTTAGATTGCCTTTATTGATAATCGTGAAAAATAGTTTACGGTTCTTATTATTGCAAAAGACCGAGTGGTTTGTGGATTTCGAGGACTGGCAAAACGAGGTTCATATAGTAACCGACAATAACGGTAATGCTATACCCGGGGCAACACCGTGGATGAATTGGCCGGAGTATTGGTTCGAGGACGGTTTTCAGATCAAAGTTTTACATCCTTTTTCTTTGAAAGCTTGGCACACACCGTATGATGCCGAAAAAGTAAGCAAGATGGACTCTCTTTATCTAATGCCTTTAGAGTGGGGACTAGCTAGCTTTCCGTTTGGTGATGCGGTAGAGGAACGGTCCTTGGAACGTTTTTTTGCGCCCATTTTGAACGAACTAAAGCCAATAGGTGAAACATTTTGGATCTTCCTAAGAAGCTCAATTAGCTATTTTCTAGTTCTAAGAAAATGTATCAAGGTTCTAAGAAAATGGATCAAGGTTCTAATAAAATGGATCAAGGTTCTAATAAAATGGATCCAGGTTCTAAGAAAATGGATCCAGGTTCTAAGAAAACGAGCTATAAAAAACATAAAACGGCTTATCAAAAAGATTCAAGTTTCCAAAAAAATGGTGAGAGTAGATGAATCGAGTGAAACTAAAAAAGAAAAAGATTCTATAATCAGCAATGAGATAATTCAGGAATCATTTAGTCAAATTCAATCTACAGCTTTGCCAAATTTTGAAGAACAAATCGAAAATATGATTGATAGAACAAACACAATAAACAAGCAAATAGAAATAATTAGAAAAGAAAAAATCAAAGTCACTTCCGGACTAAATAAAGAAGAATCACCAAAAAATCTTTGGAAAATTTTCAAAAGAAGGAAGGTTCGATTAATAAATAAATTTCATTATTTTCAAAAATGTTTGATTGAAAAAATAGACCAAATATGCCTAGATCTCGTTCTCTGTTTCATAAACAAAATTATTGACAATACTGAAAAAAATAAAAAAAGACTTCGTTTGGGTAAGGATTTTTGGAAATTTTTTGACTCGCCAGATTTATCTTCCCTGTCACAAGCCTATGTATTTTACAAATTATCACAAAGCCAAGTTAGTGATAAGTTAAGATCTGTTCTTCAATATCGCGGAACGTCTTTTTTTCTTAAGACTGCAATAAAGGAGTCTTTTGAAAGACAAGGAATCTTTCATTCCGAATTAAAGAATAAGACCGAATTAAAGAATAAGAAACTTCGAAATTTTCGAACGAATCCATGGAAAAACTGGTTAAGAGGTCATTCTCACTACACTTTATCTAAGAGGAGATGGTCTAACTTAAAAGCTCAATTAAAATGGTCTAACTTAAAAGCGGAATTCAAATGGTATAAAAAAAAAGCTCAATTAAAATGGTCTAAATTCAAAGCTCATTTCAATTATTTCAATCGCCATAGGCCTAAAAAGAAAGAACAAAATAGGCCTAAAAAGAAAGAACAAAATGTAGATTCATTAAAAAAACAAAAAAATAAGTTGGAAAAAAACTATAGATATGATCTTTTAGCCTATAAATTTCTTTCGTCTGAAACTAAGAAGGACTCCTATATTTCTAAACAGAAAGATGAATTATGTGCTATACCAGAGGGGATGTTTTTCAAGTATTATCTGAATTCTCAACCTGAGCGACGGTTCCCGGGTCCTATTTTTGGAGTCGATTTAGTGGCCGCGATAGATAGCTTTGTGGAGAAAAAAACTAATGAGATTTGCATGGAGCCTTATCCATCACTTCAGGAGAGATGTCGGATTCCGATACAAAGAAAAATCGAGCCGCCCACCAATGAAAAAAGAGACAAAAACAGTTTTTTGAATTGGATGGGAATGAATGAAGACTTAGACCTACCCCTAGTGAATTCGAGTGATGAGGATTGGTTCGTCCGACAAGTTATGGAACCTTCGGATAGATATTCTAATCGACCGTGGATTAGCCCAAGCGAACTACTTTTTCAAAATTTGACCCTAAGCACCCAACTTATGAGTGCAGAAGAACTGAAAGAATTCAAAAAAGAAAAGAAAGAAAAAGAAAAGAAAGAAAAAGAAAAGAAAGAATTCAAAAAAGAAAAGAAAGAACAAAAAATTCTTTTTCTTAGGGCAGACTTAGAAAATCAGAGTGAAGAGCAAGAAGGTGACATCCAAGAGGCTTTTACAAACGCTTATGAAAAAATGTTGAGACAAAGAAAGGAAGAACTCCTTTCTAAACGGACAGGGAGGAAAGAAGAGTTTTTGGTTTATTGGCATCAGATCAATATCAATAGATTGCAGTTTTACAGGCGTAGGAGGTTAGCTACTGTGTTCAGGGAATCAAAAATAAAAAAGAGAAAAAGAAAAGTCCTTTTCAACTTTTGGAAGGCACATATACTGACTGTGGACAATACGGTATTTCCGTACCCGAGGAGTTCACGTCAACGACGCTGGCTACAGAAGGGGGTAATGGTTTTCAAACCCTACGCCCATCCGTTTATAAAAAATCGCGAACAATTGATTCTGTATCAAGCCATAAAGATTTCATTGGATCATAAGATGAAGCTAGAAACTAAGGAGAATTTGGATTTGCTTGTTCCTGAAATGATTTTCTCGTCTAGACGTCGTAGAGAATTGAGAATTCTCAATTCTTTAAATTTCAATTTCAAGAATAGGAATGGTGTGGATAACAATAGAGTATTTTCCAAGGAGAACAAAATAAAAAGCCGGGGTCAATTTTTGGATGAAAGTAAAGACCTTGATAGAGAGAAAAATGAATTCATTAAACTCAAGTTCTTTCTTTGGCCTAATTTTCGATTAGAAGATTTAGCTTGTATGAATCGCTATTGGTTTGATACCAGTAATGGCAGCCGTTTCAGTATGTTAAGGCTATATCTGTATCCACGATTCAAAATTCGGTGGTGGTAAATTTTTCCTATATATTCTGTACCATAAATGTTATATGCAAGCAACCAGATGCACATATGCCCTGTCTTACATCATACCCTACGGGGCTGAAGGAGTACAAGGCGCTACGGGGCTGAAGTAGTACAAGGCCCTACGGGGCTGAAGTAGTACAAGGCCCTACGGCGCTGAAGTAGTACAAGGCCTCCCTACGGGGCTGAAGGAGTACAAGGCGCTACGGGGCTGAAGTAGTACAAGGCCCTACGGGGCTGAAGTAGTACAAGGCCTCCCTACGGGGCTGAAGTAGTACAAGGCCCTACGGGGCTGAAGTAGTACAAGGCCCCTACGGGGCTGAAGTAACCCATGCCACAATCCCACCTTGAACCTGCAGTAGATTTAGGGATAATCAGTCTCGAACTGATGACTTCCACAGATAATATATATGGGCTTGTCTATAATAATAGCTAAAGGAAAGATTTTCTCAAGATTATTCTTCCGCTCCTTGAGATTTTGAGAATGGGTTGATTGAATTTGAAAATTCACTACTTGAATAAAAAAGTAAACAATTGAAATCTTAGATCAAAACCATAATTCCGACCGTAGTAATTACTATGGACATAAGAGAAGTAATTCGAAAGAATAATGTTACCAACATGAACTATAAAGGTCCTAAGGTAGTGAAATTCCTTGTCGGGATAGGATACTGCGATACTAAGTTAATTACATAGAGGAAAAAGGGGTAGCTTGATCGTTTTGATTTCACTTGTTTTTCAGGATACATAAGTCTTTATTAGCACTAATAAATAAAACATACGATAAAGGAGGAGTATGAATAAAAACGTAAACGGGTTTGGGGGAAACGGATTTTTTGGGGACTTTGAGATCGACCCGCTCGTAAAACGCGGATTTCAACGTTTGACAGATGATTTTAATCAGGAGCTACTGAAGAAGTTGTTGGAAAAACCCTTGGATGAGGACTTGTTAGCTGTTTATGAATTAATTGCGTTTTTTGAACTAGCCGAAATGGACAAAAGATATTTAGACTTATATGAAACCGAGATAAGCACCTATCGGTCCTATGTTAGACTAAAGTATCCTCATTGCGGTTTTTGTAAGAAAAAACAAGAACAAATTGCTTTGGATGCTTCAAAGTGCTGGCTTACCCGGGTCGATGCTGTCGTAGCTACCACGATAGATGCTATCATTCTGGCTAATAGAATCAAAACAGACATTTTTGAAGTCGTTTCTAGGACACCTCATTTGAAAAACCATTTGGTTAAAATGTTTGACCGCCTGGCAACTTGGGATGTCAGTGGAAGTACCGTGGACGCATTTTTTGAGCAGTTAAGTCGAGAAATAGATTTAGTAGACAACACTCCCTTAAGTGAGTTGTTTAGGTCTTGTCTTCGAGATTTGGGCCCAAGGCTAGAAAGACGTTTCCTTCTCTATGAAGGATGTGAGGGATTCAGTGAGAGGAAATGTAAATGTGTTCTCTGCGTATATAATTTCCGAGATACACCGGAACCTTTTACAAAAGATGCGTGCCACGTTTGCTGCTCCATTTTTAGAAAAAGATTTTTTACAACATTGGTGGAATTTATAAACCTCCTTCAAAGGGATTAAGGCAAGTCTTAGCCTACTTGGAAGGATTCCTCTTGGGATAATAGGTACTGTAACTGGTATTCTTGTGATCGGTTTTGTAGTTTCTTTTATGGTTCATATTCCGGATTGGGTTCAGCCCTGTAGTAATCGTATGAATTAAGTTGTCAACATGAAAGCGTAACACCTCAATGGGCCTGAAATCATAAGGGAATCTCGTTGAGGTGTTGCGCTTTCCAATAGCCAATAGTTTGTTCGTCTAAATGACCGAATCGTTTTCGGCTCTTTGAAAATCATTCTATTTTTTCTGATGATGGTTTTGAAAAATGAATTTCATTGATTGATTTAGAAGACCTGCGGCTCGAGAGTATCTCTCAATACTTTAAAGAAAGTGAGAATCAAAAAGAGATAAAGAATCAAAAAGAGATAAAGAATCAAAAAGAAAGTTCGAATAAAGACGGAATCACTCGATTCCCGGGAGAACTTTCTATATATTTCTATGGATAAAGTGAAAGGCTTGTACCATTCTTTTGACTCACTATCCGAATCAAATTGAAAATTGCTTTTTTGAGAAAATGAGTAATAAGAATGCCAGAAATTTCGATTATTGTGTATACTACACAGAAATTTCTGGCATTTTGATTATTACTAATCAATCAAATTCATATCTGTAAAAAGGGGAGGGAAAAATTCTTTTATGGTCAAAAATTCATTCATTTCAATTATTTCGCAAGAGGAAAACAAAGAAAACAGAGGGTCTGTTGAATTTCAAATAGTCAGTTTCACCAATAAGATAGATAGACTTAGTTCACATTTGCAATTGCACAAAAAAGACTATTTATCTGAGAGAGGTCTGCTTAAAATTCTGGGAAAACGTCACCGGCTGCTGGTTTATTTGTCAAAAAAAACTAGAGTACATTATAAAGAAGTCAAAGAATTAATCGACCAGTTGGATAAAAGAAAAACTAGAGTAGATTATAAAGAATTCAAAGAATTAATCGACCAGTTGGAGAAAAAAACTCGTTAATTTGAAGAGTCATTTTGAATTTGATTCGCTTAAATTTTGATGAACTTCTTTTCGCTTTCAGCAATTCATGGAAGAATGAATCAGGAAAAAACCTATGACTGTACCAGCTACAAGAAAAGACCTCATGATAGTCAATATGGGACCTCACCACCCATCAATGCATGGTGTTCTTCGACTCATTGTTACTCTAGATGGTGAAGATGTTATTGACTGCGAACCAATATTGGGTTATTTACACAGAGGGATGGAAAAAATTGCAGAAAACCGAACAATTATACAATATTTGCCTTATGTAACACGTTGGGATTATTTAGCTACTATGTTCACAGAAGCAATAACTGTAAATGCACCAGAACAGTTAGGCAATATTCAAGTACCTAAAAGGGCCAGCTATATCAGAGTCATTATGTTGGAGTTAAGTCGTATAGCTTCGCATTTGTTATGGCTTGGCCCTTTTATGGCAGATATTGGCGCACAGACCCCCTTCTTCTATATTTTTCGAGAAAGAGAATTGATATATGACCTATTCGAAGCTGCCACCGGTATGCGAATGATGCATAATTTTTTTCGTATCGGAGGAGTCGCTGCTGATTTACCTCATGGCTGGATAGATAAATGTTTGGATTTTTGCGATTATTTTTTAACATCGATTTCTGAATATCAAAAGCTTATTACACGGAATCCTATTTTTTTAGAACGGGTTGAAGGAGTAGGCATTATTGGCGAAGAGGAAGCAATAAATTGGGGTTTGTCGGGACCAATGCTACGAGCTTCCGGAATACAATGGGATCTTCGTAAAGTTGATCATTATGAGTGTTACGACGAATTCGATTGGGAAGTCCAATGGCAAAACGAGGGGGATTCATTAGCTCGTTATTTAGTACGAATCGGTGAAATGACAGAATCTATCAAAATTATTCAACAGGCTCTAGAAGGAATTCCGGGGGGGCCGTATGAGAATTTAGAAATCCGACGCTTTGATAGAGTAAGGGATCCCGGATGGAATGATTTTGACTATCGATTCATTAGTAAAAAACCTTCTCCGACTTTTGAATTGTCGAAGCAAGAACTTTATGTCAGAGTCGAAGCGCCAAAAGGAGAATTGGGAATTTTTCTGATCGGAGATAAGAGTGTTTTTCCTTGGCGATGGAAAATTCGCCCACCCGCTTTTATCAATTTGCAAATTCTTCCTCAGTTAGTTAAAAGAATGAAATTGGCCGATATTATGACGATACTAGGTAGTATAGATATCATTATGGGAGAAGTTGATCGTTAAAATGATAATTGAGACAACAGAAGTACAAGCTATCAATTCTTTTTCTAGATTGGAATCCTTCAAAGAGATCTATGGGATCATATGGATGCTTGTCCCTATTTTGACTCCTGTATTAGGAATCACAATAGGTGTACTAGTCATTGTTTGGTTAGAAAGAGAAATATCTGCAGGGATACAACAACGTATTGGCCCTGAATACGCCGGACCTTTGGGAATTCTTCAAGCTCTAGCAGATGGGACAAAATTACTTTTCAAAGAGAATCTTCTTCCATCTAGAGGAGATAGTCGTTTATTCAGTATCGGACCACCCATAGCAGTCATATCCATTTTACTAAGTTATTTAGTAATTCCTTTTGGTTATCACCTTGTTCTAGCCGATCTCAGTATCGGTGTTTTTTTATGGATTGCTATTTCAAGTATTGCCCCCGCCGGTCTTCTTATGTCAGGATATGGCTCAAATAATAAATATTCCTTTTTAGGTGGTCTACGAGCTGCTGCTCAAGCAATTAGTTATGAAATACCATTAACCCTATGTGTGTTATCAATATCTCTACGTGTGATTCGTTAAGACACAAAAACCCCCTATCGATTTGATTTCTAGGACGGAAGTGTCATGAGTTGAATATATATTTTCAATTTTGATTCATCATTCGAGGTTTGATGAACTAAACCAGATAGTTATATGAGTGAAAGAAACGGCTTCTAAATTTGCAGTAAAAGATTGAGTCTCATTTCCTATGTACAAGAGTTAAGTAAAAGGAAACATAAGCATTAGAGGCTGTTTACCCCAAGATTGGTTGATTAGTCATCATGGCTTGAAGCGGGTTCAAAAGATCAACCGTATGGGGTTTTGACTATCTATTAGCGTACGTATTACCCTAACATGGATTGACAAAAATGAGTGGATAGTTAGGAACACCAAGATACACAAAGGATTCGTAATAGGGATTATGTAAGTTATTCAATCAACAGTATTTTTCTGCGCATAAAAGGAATTCAAATTGGGGCTTGAAATTGGTAGAAATGATCAAGGAGTACTCCTCACGATTCCGATCCAGAGTATGCTTCTATCCACCGATTAAGTAAATAACTATCAAGAACGAAGTAATCCTTTAACTTTGTTTAAAGTCCCTTTTTTTGAGAAAGGAGAATAGGAACGAAAAAAGAAAAAAAAAAAAAAGAAAATAGAAAGAGTGGATGTAATTGCACTAGAAAAACCGAGATCTTTGTCTAGTTGTTTTTCGTACTTGAAAACACTGGGTTGAAATATCTATGGATATTGCGACAAGAAACATTTTATTCAAGGATTACGTTATTACTCAACAAAGAAAAATTCAAATTCTTAAAAGATAAGATCAATTCAGAAGCACTTTTTTGATTATAAATATAGCAGACAGAATTCCATTGTCTAATTGGGGACCTTACGATAGATTTTGCCTCTATCTATCAAAGATATCCAAATAAATAATAGCGAACGGGTCCTTAGATTTATTTGTGACCTTCGAGGAGCCGTATGAGATGAAAATCTCATGTACGGTTTTGTAATAGCGATGGGAACAGTGATGTTCTCATCGACTACGATTATCTAACAGTTCAGGTACAGTTGATATAGTTGAAGCACAGTCAAAACATGGTTTTTGGGGATGGAATTTGTGGCGTCAACCTATAGGCTTTCTCGTTTTTCTCATTTCTTCCCTAGCCGAGTGTGAGAGATTACCTTTTGATTTACCAGAAGCAGAAGAAGAATTAGTAGCAGGTTATCAAACCGAATATTCGGGTATCAAATTTGGTTTATTTTACGTTGCTTCGTATCTAAATCTACTAGTTTCTTCATTATTTGTAACAGTTCTTTACTTGGGGGGTTGGAATCTTTCTATTCCGCACATATCCGTTCCCAGGCTTTTGGAAATCAAAAAAGCGGGTAGAGTCTTTGTAACACTAATTGGTATCTTTATTACATTAGCGAAAACTTATTTGTTCTTGTTCATTCCTATCACAACAAGATGGACTTTACCGAGGCTGAGAATGGACCAACTATTAAATCTTGGATGGAAATTTCTTTTACCTATTTCTCTAGGTAATCTATTATTAACAACTTCTTCCCAACTTCTTTCACTGTAAAAGAATACGATATTCTATATTCATGACTTGGCCCAAACAAGAGAAAGAAACAAGCATCCAATTTTTTATAGATATTCACGATATGTTCCCTATGGTAACTGAGTTCATGAATTATGGTCAACAAACAGTACGAGCCGCAAGGTACATTGGTCAAGGTTTCATGATTACCTTATCACACGCGAATCGTTTACCTGTAACTATTCAATACCCCTACGAAAAATTGATCACATCAGAGCGTTTCCGCGGGCGAATCCACTTTGAATTTGATAAATGCATTGCTTGTGAGGTATGTGTTCGTGTATGTCCTATAGATCTACCTGTTGTTGATTGGAAATTGGAAACTGATATTCGAAAGAAACGCTTACTTAATTACAGTATTGATTTCGGAATCTGTATATTTTGTGGTAATTGCGTTGAGTATTGTCCAACAAATTGTTTATCGATGACTGAAGAATATGAACTTTCTACGTATGATCGTCACCAATTGAATTATAATCAAATTGCTTTGGGTCGGTTACCAATGTCAGTAATTGACGATCATACAATTCGAACCATTTTGAATTTCGGGCCAATTCAAAATGTTTGATTAATTCAAAATGGTTGAGTAATTCAAAATGGTTGATTTAAGAGCACGTCCCAATTAATAACACTCAGTTTGATCTAAAAGAATGGGCTTTTTTCTTGGTGAATAACTCAAAATCCAAACTAGTGATTAGTTGGCGAAGATCCTAGGTTCATTTGGATTCAAAATCCATTTCCATATTATATAGATCTAGAATATTTCTATATAGAAATATTCTAGATCTATAGTAAGGATTTCAAAATAGTCAAAATAGATAGGCTCAAACTACTCTTTCGGAGAAAGAAGCAAATTGAGCCAATAACTATATCGACATCAATTCACATACATGAAAATGGAATTCAATTCATAATTCAGAACTATCAGAGTGACTTCTTTTTTCCTGGACAGGTCAATAAAGTTATGAAAGATTTCAATTTCTTTATCTCTTTTTTTATATATAATGGATTTACCTGGACCAATACATGATTTTCTTTTAGTCTTTCTGGGATTAGTTCTTATATTAGGGGGTCTGGCAGTGGTATTACTTCCCAATCCAATTTTTTCTGCCTTTTCGTTGGGATTAGTTCTTGTTTGTATATCCTTATTATATATTCTATCGAACTCTCATTTTCTAGCTGCTGCGCAGCTCCTTATTTACGTAGGAGCCATAAATGTTTTAATCATTTTTGCTGTCATGTTCCTGAATGGTTCAGAATATTACAAAGATTTGAATCCTTGGACCGTTGGAGATGGGGTTACTTCGGTGGTTTGTACAAGTCTTTTTGCTTCACTAATTACTACTATTCCAGATACGTCATGGTACGGGATTATTTGGACTACAAAATCAAACCAGATTATAGAGCAAGATTTGATAAATAATAGTCAAGAAATTGGGATTCATTTATCAACAGATTTTTTGATTCCATTTGAACTCATTTCAATAATTCTTTTAGTTGCGTTAATAGGCGCAATTGCTGTAGCTCGTCAATAATCACTTTTTAGAGAATCAAAATCAAACTGTATTCTGGACTATCACATTCATTTCCTTTCTATTCTATTTGAATTCATGTATAAAAAAATTATTGACTTTATTAGTTCGATCTATTACCAATATAGATCTTTATTTTCTTACTTGGTATGTTCTAGTTAATCTAATTAGTGCAATTTTTGGTCATATTGAAATGAATCGAGATTGATAAGGAGTTAGTTAATGATGCTCGAACATGTACTTGTTTTGAGTGCCTATTTATTTTCTGTCGGTCTATACGGATTGATCACGAGTCGAAATATGGTTAGGGCTCTTATCTGTCTTGAACTTATATTCAATGCGGTTAATATCAATTTTGTCACATTTTCTGATTTTTTTGATAGCTAGGAAGAACATCCTACTTTTTACTTGCATTATTTATGCTCAACAAAATTCTCATCAAAAATTGAAAAAAAAAAAAAATGAAACAAAGAAGAATAGCCTATACTAATAATTAATTTGAAATCAAATAGAAGGTTTCAAATACTAAAAAACTATACTATTATGGTCAATAGAACGTAATAGTATAGAATAGAACGTAATAGTATAGAATAGGCACAATGTTAGTTCCTAGATAATAAAGAAAAAATTAAGAAAAAAATCGAGAAGTAAGAAGAATACAAGAAAAGATAAGATGAAATGCGCCCCCCACCGATAAATTTAATACCCTCGCCCAAAACGAAATTCATCAGACCAACTCCATTTGTAATTCCATCAACTACTTTTGTATCAAAAAAATCAGTTAATTCCGACACTCTTCTTATACCCCCGAGAAAGTATGTTTTATAAAAAACGTCTATATAACCACGATTATCTGACCAATCATATATCCCAGTTATTATCTTATCAGAAACTAGTATCTCAAGATTTTTTTTAATAAATAAATTCATGAAATCCAAATTTGTTAAAGATGAATAAAGAGGCTTATAGAAAAAAAATGCTAGAATTATTCCAAGATAGGCTATACTGACTGAAAACACGCCATCTTTCAAAAATTCAGCCCAATCTGTTAAATTAGTCGAATTTTGATGAACAAGGTTTATAGAGGGTCTTAACCATTTGGATAATATATCCAATCCATTAAAAGGAATTCCCAGGAATCCAACAAACAAAGTAAATAGAACTAATACAATGATAGGAAATAATATATTATTATCCGATTCATAAGGATATGAAAAAATATTCTTATTGCCAAAATCATAAATAGTAATAAAAGTTTGGTTTATCTTTTTTGTATTATGATTAATTCGATAGAGCTTATTTGCAAAAAAAGAAGCACTTTTCTTATTATTCATTGTTAATAAAGTTAACAAAGGCAAGTCTGTCTTATTGACTTTGGCACGTTCTTTACCCCATAGAGATACTGAATAAATAGAAATCTTTTTTTGACCACTGTAATTTTGCAAATCAACGTTTAAATGTCCTTCAAAAGTAAGTAAATAGATCCGAAACATATAAAATCCGGTTAATCCTGCTGTAGACCAAGCTATTATTGCAAAAATAGGTGAATAGAACCAACTATCAATAATAATTTCATCTTTCGACCAAAAACAACCAAGAGGCGGAATACCACAAAGAGAAAGTGTACCTAATAAAAAAGACATTTTAGTAATTGGGACATGTTTTCTTAAACCTCCCATGAAAACCATATTTTGATTTTTATTTGGAGAATATCCAACAAGTGTTTGCATTGAATGAATAACGGAGCCGGAGCCTAAAAACAATAATGCTTTAGAATAAGCATGAGTAATCAAATGAAACAAAGCACTTCGATAAGACCCCATACCTAGAGCTAACATCATATAACCCAATTGAGACATTGTGGAATAGGCTAAACCCCTCTTAATATCTTTTTGAGCAAGAGCTAAAGTAGCTCCAAAAAATACTGTTATTATCCCTATCAAAGAGATTAAATTCATTATGTGCGGTATGAATCGGAAAAGAGGTAGAAGTCGGGCTACAAGGAAAATTCCCGCGGCTACCATAGTAGCCGCATGCATAAGAGCGGAAATCGGAGTTGGCCCTTCCATGGCATCCGGTAACCAGACATGAAGGGGAAATTGTGCGGATTTAGCAACGGCGCCAGAAAATACTAAAACAGCGCACAAAGTAACAAAAAAAAGATTGCCCTCAGTATAAACAAAGTTATTGAATATTTGGAATAAATCTCTAAATTCAAAACTGCCCGTTTCCCAATAAAAACCTAAAATTCCCAATAATAAACCAAAATCACCGACACGATTAGTTACAAACGCTTTTTGACAAGCATTTGCTGCAACAGGTCGTGTGAACCAAAATCCTATTAATAGATATGAACAGATTCCAACTAATTCCCAAAAAATATAAATTTGTATCAAATTCGAACTAGTAACTAATCCCAACATGGAAGTGCTGAAAAAACTCATATAAGCAAAAAATCTCAAATATCCACGATCGTACAACATATAATTATCACTATAAATCAGAACCATAATTCCAACCGTAGTAATTAATATTGACATAATAGAAGTAAGTGGATCCATTAAGTAGCCGAATTCTAAAAAAAAATCATTATTTATGATCCAAGACCAAACAGTTTGATAGGTCAAACTGCTATTTATTTGATGAATAGACAGATTGATTGAAAAAACCATGACTAGACTTAATAATAAAACGCTCTGAAAAGCCCACATACGACGAAGACTTTTTGTTGCGGTGGGAAAAAGAAGAAGCCCCACCCCTAGTAATATAGGAATGGGAAGTGGAAGGAAAGGTATTATACACGCATATTGAAATATCTGTGTCATAAAAAATAAAAAGTTTTTGAGTCTTAATTAATTGCTTTTGAGTCACTGGATCCTCCCCCGTGCAAAAAGGGTCAATAAAAAAAGAAAATAAAAATCTGTACCAATTTCAAAAAAAAATTCCCGTTTCATATTCTTACTTATTTCGAATCTTTTCGAAAAAGTTAAAATATTTAAATCACCCATCTACAATTCTTCAAATGAGTGGTAGAGCAAGTATCGGTAATTACACTAAAAAGTACTTCATTCATATATCAATCGCGGGATTCACTAATGTCATCAGCTTAATAAATCCTCATTTTCATTTTCGTTAGTTTATTCCAATTAATTAAACCATTATGAGATTTATTATTTTCGAGTTCAAAATTTTTTTTTATTGGAAAAGGTTACAATACCTGAGTCTATCTAAAAAATAGACTTTCTTTTGTAGCTATTCAGAAAGGCTAAAAAGATGCATCTTAGAAGATAACAGATTAATTACTAATCTCATTGAAATTCAAAACTTTTGTAGGCCAATTCTTACCGCAAGCAAGAAAGATTCCATTTTTTAGTAGGCGGCAAAGGGTATCGTTTAAAATACTTGAATAGATTTTATTACATCTAAATGAAGTGTCGAATGCTGAAACAAGATAGATTGGTCTTTTCCTCCCTTTTTTCATTTTTTTTTGAATTGGATTCTAAATTCGATTTAGATAGTACAACTGGTTAGAGAAATATATGAGAATGAACAATAAATAATAGCTAAATCTAGCTAATGAATAGTAATTAACCAGTCGTTTTGAACAATAGATGTCTTTGACATTCAACTATATAGGAAACCCCTTCATTTTGAAATGGCAGTTCCAAAAAAACGTACTTCTATCGCAAAAAAGCGTATTCGTAAAAATATTTGGAAAGGGAAGGCATATACGTCAGCGTTAAAAATTGTGACAGTATGGAAATTTTTGTATAAACAAACTGTTAATTCGGATTGGTTGAGAACGAATTCGAAGCCAAAAGGCTTCGGTTTCTTATCTAGACGAAGTGATAAAACGTTGTAATAATCTGAATCGATGTGCCTCTAAAATTGGGCCATTTCAGATGCAAAAGAAAAAAATTTTTATTGAACGAATTCGACTAATGCGAAAAACATTACAATAAGAAAAGAAAGAAAAATGACAAGGTTCGACCTTTCATTGTAGTCTATTTTTTCTATGTTGTTGGTGGGGAGTCTTATCTTCCCCATCCCCCTAATTTGTCATAGGGTTAGAGATAATATTTTGGGGTCAAATTCACTTTCACTATTGGCTTTCATTTTGAATAACTTTCTTACTTCTTACTTCTCTGAAGTATTATATAGTTGATATATCTTCTGGTTTCAGCACAATCCAGAAAAGAACTCAACTAATGGATTTTCTTGTTTCAAATTTCTAAAATTAAAAAATTAGAAACAAGAAAAAAACACACACAGAATTTTTTTTTTTTCAATTGTAGTTCTAACTAAACTGAAAATATGAATCTTAAAATCGACCGTTCAACTAATTAATATTTATCAATTAGAATCTGTATTCCAAAGTTTTTCCTTGATTGAATTGAATGTTTTAATCTCGACAATTCAAGAATAATAAGCTATTATGGATGTGAGCAAGCCGCTATGGTGAAATCGGTAGACACGCTGCTCTTAGGAAGCAGTGCTATAGCATCTCGGTTCGAGTCCGAGTAGCGGCATGTCGTTTTCTAAAAGAGAGAAAATAGATATTATAATGAATAATAAATTAAATTCCCCATTTCTTTTAATTAATTAAAGTAAGGGATTACTCTTTTTTTTATGATATTTTCAACCTTAGAGCATATATTAATTCATCTGTCGTTTTCGATTGTTTCAATTGTAATTACAATTCGCTTGATAAACCTAGTGGTTACGACAATCCTCAAACCATATGATTTATCAGAAACGGGCATCATAACTACGTTTGTATGTCTAACAGGATTATTATTCACTCGTTGGATTTATTCAGGCCATTTTCCACTAAGTAATTTATATGAATCAGTAATCTTTCTTTCATGGAGTTTCTCCCTTATTCATATAGTCGTGTATTTCAAAAAAAAGAAAAATCTAAGTAGAATAACCGCCTCAAGTACTATTTTTACCCAAGGCTTTGCTACTTCAGGTCTTTTAACTGAAATAAATAAATCAGGAATATTAGTACCTGCCCTCCAATCTGAGTGGTTAACAATGCACGTAAGTATGATGATATTGAGTTATGCGGCTCTTCTGTGTGGATCATTATTATCAGCTGCGCTTCTAGTTATTACATGTCGAAAGAAATGTAATGAGTTATTAAGATTAATTGAGTCACTTGCATTTGACGAAATTCAATACAGGAATCAAAGAATGGATATTTTCGGAAAGACTTATTTTTTTTCTGTTAAGAATTATTACAAGATCCAATTGGTTCAACAATTGGATTATTGGAGTTATCGTGTGATTAGTCTAGGATTTATCTTTTTAACCATGGGTATTCTTTCGGGAGCAGTATGGGCTAATGAAGCATGGGGATCATATTGGAGTTGGGATCCAAAAGAAACTTGGGCTTTTATTACTTGGATGGTCTTCGCTATTTATTTGCATACTAGAACAAATCAAAATTTCTCGGGTGCAAATTCTGCAATTGTGGCCGTTATAGGCTTTCTGATAATTTGGATATGCTATTTTGGAGTTAATCTATTAGGAATAGGACTACATAGTTATGGTTTATTTACGGGAATGTCCAGTTAAATTAAAGAACGTTTCTTACGAATCCATACAAAGTAGAGTCAAAAATTATATACTAGAGTTTGGCTGAACGGACCAGAACCGCGCGCATACAGTAGTGTGTTAATTCGCGCGGTTCTCGCACGCGTACATTCATTGAAAATGAAATTCAAATGAAAGTTCATTAAAATGATGAAAGTTCATTAAAATGATGAAAAAAAAGTAAAAGGTCCGGAGAAGAAAACCAACCTATTTAAGCGCTATACATTGATAACATTTTAAAATTTTCGAATTTTTTTAGTTAAGAAAACTCGCTAGAAAAACATTAGATAAAATAACCTCAACCTTATCAACTGATAGTGAAAGAACAAAATCGGGGTACAGCCCAATTCCTATTACAGGAAGAAAGATAGAGATTGAGACAAATAACTCGCGCGGTCCAAAATCCAAGACATAAGACTTAGGGGCATTCAATAACTTATATCCATAAAAGATCTGGCGTGACATAGATAATAAATAAATAGGGGTTAATATTATTCCAATTGCGATTACAAAAGTAATTAGTATTTTGGGCATTACAAGATATTTTTCACTAGTAATTATTCCCCACAATACTATCAATTCTGCAACAAAACCACTCATACCTGGCAATGCAAGGGAAGCCATCGAAAAGGTACTGAACATCGTAAAGAGTTTTGGCATTAGAATAGCTACTCCACCCATTTCGTTGAGATAAACAAGATGGATTCTATCATAACTCGCTCCTGCCAAGAAAAACAGGGCGGCCCCAATAAATCCGTGAGAGATTATTTGTAAAAGGGCTCCATTCAATCCTGCATTGGTTATAGAACCAATTCCTACAAGTATGAAACCCATATGAGATACTGAGGAATAGGCTATTCTTTTTTTTAAATTAGGTTGGCCGGAAGATGTTGAAGCTGCATAGATTATTTGTAGTGTACCTATTATTAACAACCAAGGAGAAAATATAGAATGAGCGTGAGGTAATAATTCCATATTAATTCGAATCAATCCGTATGCTCCCATTTTTAATAAGATTCCGGCTAAAAGCATACAAGTACTGTAGTGAGCTTCTCCATGGGTATTTGGTAACCATGTATGTAGAGGTAAAATTGGTGATTTGACAGCAAAAGCAATAAAAAATCCACTATAAAATAGTATTTCTAAGGACATAGGATACGGCTGATTAATTAATCTTTCAAAATCTAATGTTGGCTCATTCAAACCATATAAACCCAGACCCAGAACTCCCATTAATAGAAAAACAGAACCTCCTGCCGTGTACAAAATAAATTTGGTTGCCGAGTACATACGTTTCTTTCCTCCCCATATGGATAGAAGTAGATAAATCGGAATTAATTCTAACTCCCACATGATGAAAAAAAGTAAAAGGTCTTGAGAAGAAAACGAGCCTATTTGAGCGCTATACATTGCTAACATTAAAAAATAAAATAATCGAGAATCCCGAGTAACTGGCCAGGCTGCTAAAGTAGCTAAAGTAGTGATAAATCCCGTTAATAAAACAGGTCCAACAGAAAGTCCATCTATTCCTAATTTCCAATGAAACTCAAAGAAATTGATCCATTTATAGTCTTCAACTAGTTGTATTAATGGATCATCTGATTGAAAATGATAACAGAATAGATAGGTTGTTAAAAGGAGTTCTAAAATACATATACAAATACTATACCATCGAATTACCTTATTTCCTCTATGGGGAAGAAAAAAAATTAAGGAACCGACAGATAGTGGGAAAAATATAATTATTGTTAACCAAGGAAAATAATTCGTGGTAAAGACAAGATAGGCTTGGGCCAGAAAAGCCGTGCGTAAAAAAGTTTTTTTAAGGACGGCTTTTCTCGGTAAAACAAATCAGATGAATTCAACTATCCTTTTTAGGAACGTATCAATAAGCTAGACCCATGCTCCGAGTTGTTTCATGCCATAAATAAACCCGAATACTCAAAAAATCCGTTGGACAAGCGGATTCACATCTCTTACAACCGACACAATCCTCTGTTCTTGGAGCAGAAGCAATTTGTTTCGCTTTACAGCCGTCCCAAGGTATCATTTCTAATACATCCGTGGGGCAGGCTCGAACGCATTGGGTACACCCAATACATGTATCATAAATCTTGACTGAATGCGACATTGGATCTCTTTTTTGAACGGTAAAAATTTTCAATCTACTAAACTTCTAACTCAAGAAAACTATAGAAAAGCTATTTATCTAGTAGATGAATCAATGAGTTGGTGGAGTTGTTTTTTTCAATCAATTTAGGTCTCAATCGGCTTATGAAATCTAGCCACAATCCTTTGTTTTTTCTGTTTAGATACGAGCAAGAAGAGAATTTATGAGCTAGATCTGATCATTTTAATTTAGTTCATAATATTTCAATTTATACGATGAATACTATTTATTCAATAAATTGGATTGATTGATATGAATTGACTTTCTATTACGATAAATTGCTGAAAGAATAGCAAGTCCAACGGCTGCTTCAGCCGCTGCAATAGCTATAACAAAAATTGCGAAAATGGATCCTTTTAAGTGACGGCTATCAAAAAATCAGAAAATGTGACAAAATTGATATTAACCGCATTGAATATAAGTTCAAGACAGATAAGAGCCCTAACCATATTTCGACTCGTGATCAATCCGTATAGACCGACAGAAAATAAATAGGCACTCAAAACAAGTACATGTTCGAGCATCATTAACTAACTCCTTATCAATCTCGATTCATTTCAATATGACCAAAAATTGCACTAATTAGATTAACTAGAACATACCAAGTAAGAAAAATAAAGATCTATATTGGTAATAGATCGAACTAATAAAGTCAATAATTTTTTTTATACATGAATCAAATAGAATAGAAAGAAATGAATGTGATAGTCCAGAATACAGTTTGATTTTTGATTCTCTAAAAAGTGATTATTGACGAGCTACAGCAATTGCGCCTATTAACGCAACTAAAAGAATTATTGAAATGAGTTCAAATGGAATCAAAAAATCTGTTGATAAATGAATCCCAATTTCTTGACTATTATTTATCAAATCTTGCTCTATAATCTGGTTTGATTTTGTAGTCCAAATAATCCCGTACCATGACGTATCTGGAATAGTAGTAATTAGTAGAAGCAAAAAGACTTGTACAAACCACCGAAGTAACCCCATCTCCAACGGTCCAAGGATTCAAATCTTTGTAAA